>OZ012614.1:10959323-11253667 GCA_963942555.1 Aleiodes leptofemur
AAAACTGATGAATTTGATAATTTTTTTTAATGTTTTGGTTTTTTTTTTTTGGAAACTAAGCGAGATGGAAAATTCTTTAGATACTTTTTCTTGTCACTTTGATTTTTGTCTATACGAGAAAGAAGTTTATTATCAAAATTCCTCTATCTCGCTTATTTTCCGAGATATTCTACAATAACTGAGCTCAAAAATTCGCCTCGAGCCATTGACCTGTACCACTAAATTCCTCCCATATTTCCTGGGGAATTTCTCAGAACCTAATGGATATTACAACAAAAAAAACTTAAGAAATCATGAATAAATTAATGTAAAGTGAAAAACACATGAAAATGACGTTTTTCCCACTTTGGCATTTTCCAAAATTTTCCAGGATTTTTTCAAATGAAATTGAACTTCCGCCACCTTCATTTGATCGAATGGTGTTCAGAAAAATCATATTTTTTGCCATTTTGGGATTTTTCGAAAATCTCTGGAATTTCCCAGGATTTTCCGAAATTGAGCTTTCATGAAAAAAGATGTTCCCTTTGCCTACATGGTTTCCAAAAAATCAGATTGTTCTCCAACTTGGGATTTTCCATGATTTTCCCCAAATTGAACTTTGGTAACTTCCTTATTCCACATGATTTCTGAAAAGTTAAGCTGTTTTTCTCAATTTGGAATTGTCTAAGATTTTCCCGAATTTTCCTGAATTAAATTTGCTCGAAAAAGATATTCCCTTCCCCTACCTAATTTTTGAAAAATCAATTTTTCCCCCAATTTGGAATTTTCCATACTTTCCCAGAATTTTCCCAAATTAATTTTTCTTGAAGAAAATATTCCCTTCACCTTCATGGTTCCCAAAAAATCATATAATTTTCCAATTCACAATTTTCCAGCATTTTCCATGATTTTCCAGAATTTCCCCAAAATTTTCCAAATTAAATTCCACCAACTTTTCTCCACCCACATCATTTCCAAAAAATCTATTTTTTTCTAAATTTGGACTTTTCCAGAATTTTCCATAAATTTTCCAGGATTTTCCCAAACTGAAAAATTAATTCAGTTAAACGTTCATTTCAGAACCTTTTCATTTTTTTCTTTTACAGTTTAAATCACGAAGAGAATGGCGTCCTCTTGAGGAACCCCCTCCCCCACCCCTTCCCCTTCCCTTCCCCTAACTGTGCACTTTTGCCGAAGAAAATTTCTGGTGCGGACAGGTCCGAGTGGTGGAAAATGCAGACTCAAGGAGCCCAATGCAGCATCAAAAATATGTTCACTTCCTAATTCTTCTTTTTTCATTCTATTTTCTCTCTCTTTCTCTCCTCCTCTCCCTCTTTCTCCGTTTTTCATATTCTTTTACACTTCTCTCTATGGCCATGCGACACTCGTAACCTATACATTAACAGAAATTAATGGACCACACGTGCACGTTATTCGTAGCAAAGCCCCACTCTACCCCAGTAACTTGCAATAGTTTTTGGGGGTGAGAGATATATATGTTTTTGTGGAGAAATTGGGGGTTGAGAATCTGTGCCCTCGGGGGGAGGGGGAGGGGGGGGGATGGTCAAGTGGACGTTATTGGTGAGAATGAATGATTGTGGAAATTGAACGAGCTTGTGTATGTGCCTTTATCTCGATCTACGTGTTCTTCGTGGAATTAATTTCAATTTATTTTTGTTTTTGCTTCGTTTTTAATAATTCAGGGGAAATTAGGGTTTTTTTTATTCTTTTGAGGATAACTCGGAAAATAATGGATTTAGGGAAAATTTGCAGGAGAACTATTTTGTAGAGCTTTTCTCGGGCTACAAAAAAGGATTCGAAGAAAATTGTCGCAGGGCTCATATTTTTAGAGATATTCATGTTTTAAGCTAGGGGATGTTTTTTCAACCCCTAAAAGTGAAAAAAGATTTGTCGGGAGGTTTTCGAAGATATCTATGAAACTATTGGGTTTACTGGAAAATCATAGGAGATCTTTTTTGTGGGGAATTTTATGGGCTTCAAAAAAGAATTCGGGTAAAATTGTCGTAGAGCTTGTTGCCTATGAGATATTTGCAAAATAAAGAAAATGTGATTTTTTGAAGATTTTTATCATTTTTAATATTTTTATTTATGAAAATCTTAGAGAAGGAAAAATGTTAAAAGTTCGTTAATTCATGAGAATGGTGATTTTGCGACTAAAAAATATTTATTTTACACCATTTGTTTTTTGGTTCGAAAGATTGTATTTTTTTAAATTTTTTTTTCTGTTGTTGGAATGAGTTTTTATGTTGTTGTAATTATGTATTTTTTGACATATTCCAGTACTCTGACTGCTCAGCTTCCCGTAAATGTAAACTCGTACTTTTTACTACTTTTTTTTTTTTTAACGAGAGCTTTTCTCATTTTTTAATTTTTTTAACATCTCTCGTGTCCCCAAACGCTGCACGTGTATCCGACGTGTGTTTTTATTGATTCTACGAAGTAGCCAGGGACGTGTTTCAATTTCACGTTTTTTGGGCTCCCATATGAGTCTCATCTTTTCGTATTTATGTCTTCATATAGAGCTTTTTTTTTTTTTTTTTTTTTGATAACACGTAAACAGGACAACTGTAATTTTTGTTTTATGACAGAATTTTTTGCAGGTAAAATGAAGGGAAAATTGATGATTCTTGCTGCGATGAAGGTTGACATGATTATGATTTACCACTTTTTTTTTGAGCTGAAGAAAAAAAAAGGGTTGATGAAGGGGTGAATAAGAGAGTTATCTTCTGTCACCATCAATTTTTCAAAGATTTTTCGGAATTTGAGCGAAATACGAAAATTTCTGTTGAGACATTTTTTGTTGGGGAGAACGAGAGCTACAAGAAGATAATTACAAAAAATGCACTATCTCGCTTATTTTCTAAGATTCTTTCAAAAAAAGAAAAATTTATGTTTTCTGTAAAATTATTATTTTTTAAATATCTCGGAAATTAAGAGAGATAAAGCGGATTTTGTGGAAACATTTTTTAGAGGAGAACGGAATGAAAATTACTACATCTCGCTTATTTTCCGAGATTTTCTCAAAAAACCGAAAAACGTATTTTTCCTCCTAAAAATCATTTTTTCAATAATATCTCGGAAACTAAATGAGATAGAGCACATTTTTACAATCACTGTTTCGTAGCTCCCTCTCTCCTCTCCAAAAAAGCTCCCCTATCCCCCCCAGTTCCCAAAGCATCCCCAAAAAATAAATTCCCTCAACAAATCCCCATTTCCTCCCCAAAAAAAAATCAATCTCCGCATTTTCCCTCCCACCCCAAAATCTCTCATCAAGTGTAAAGAAGAAGCCTCTCTTATTTACAGAAACAACAAAGGAATTTTCTTTTTTCGAGGGCAAAAATAAACAATGTCCATTCGCTATTAACTTTCTCTTTCCCCAAGCCCCTTATTTCATGAAAAGGGAGAATTTCAAGAGAAATCCATTGAATAGTGTGGAATGTATTGATTGAACCTTACTCAAGACAGTTCCGTTCGAAAATTTCATGATACTCGTGGGATGGAATGCTGTGTTGAGTTGATGTGGGACACACAAGCCCAAGGAAAAACAAAAAGTGTAGTATACCCAGAGGCTTCACAAACTTTGCTACATGCTTGACCAACTCACTGCTGTGTTAAATCTATGGGGCTTCTCTCAACCCCCCCCCCCTCTTTCTCTCTCTCTGTGTGACGCATTTGCACAGAACTTGATTTTCCCTGTGATGGACCCCAACGCCCACTTCAATATCCACTGCTCTCTCATTGTGCGTAAGGAGAGGTGAAGGAGCAGAAAAAAAAGATAATACGAGGGTTGAATGAAAATATAAATCAGTGAGGATAGAGGTAAAGGGGAGGATTTTTACTGGCGGCTGAAAGGAATTTTTTTCGTTATAGTTTTTGGTTTACTACTTTAATATTTTTGAGGGGGAGCCCTCTTTCTCTTGTCGTTGAGGAAGGAAATGGATATGAATTTCTCAGCATTATTAAAGTAGTATCCCAGTGGAGTCGAGTACAGAGTTAACCCCTTATTTTTTTGATGCTGTATCGAAGATGATATTTTTTTATATTTTTCTGAATTTTTTCATAATTTTTGAACGTGTAGTTTATGAGATATGAATTATCAGAGTTACTGAAAATAGCGGTGGTTAGGATGAAACGCCCTAAATCGGACAGAAATAACGAAATTACTAAAAAACCACACAGTTGACCCATTATTTGAAAACAATTGGCGAAGAGAACAGCATTTTAACTAAATAATAGGAGAAAAAAATATTAAATTCACCGTATAGTTATTGAGAAATTTTAATTAGAAGGTAGTCGTAACTATTTGCCTCTCTCTCTATCTCATGCATGTGATGGGAGATTAATGTAAAAAAAAATCGAGGAAAAAAAATTATATTCACAAGCTGAAGATATGATTTTTGAATATTTTAATCACTTTTTCGGGTGAGTTAAAGCACATTTTCCCGAATTATCAGCAATTAATTGGAAACTAACCTACAAATCCTCATTTTTTCCTGTTTTATTGACTTTATTCTGGGATACTACCTTAATTTGGCAATTTTCGGCTTTTGAGTCAGTTTTTAGGAAATATTGAGGAAGGGGAGAGAGATAGGGACTTTTTTGTGGAAACATTTTTTCGTAGCTCTCGTTCTTCTCCATAAAAAAAAAGCTCTAATGAAAATTTCAATATCTCGTAAATTTTGCAAATTTTTTGAAAAACTGAAAAGTTTATTCAAAATTTTTTTAAAATCAAATTCTAGTTTTTTTGGGGATATTTCGGAAATTATGAGGGGTAAAGAGATCTTCGTAGAAACCTTTTATATAAGAAAGATTGAGAGCTTCAAAAAAAATCTCTATAAAAATTTTTCTACTTCTCATCGATTGCAAAATATTTTCAAAAAAATCAAAAATTCAATCGTCCTCAAAAATCAATTTTTCATAAATATCTTGGAATTTAAGCAAGATAGCGCGATTTTCGTAATGACCCTTTTTTATCTCTCACTCCCCTCTTCAAAAAAGATTTCATAAAAATTTCCCCATCCCCCATAAATTCCGAGAAATTTCCAAAAAAACTGAAGACGAACCTATCATTGACTTATTCCCCTTAAAAATTTCTCCTCTCGTCCTTTAAAAAGCTCTCAGAAACTAAGCGAGATAGAGCACATTTCATGAAAACCTTTTTTGTAGCTCTCAAAAATCTCTACAAAAAAGGTCTCTTCATTTTTCCCTCTATCCCCAACGGCCTCTAACATATTCCCAAAAAACTGAAACAATAATCCCAAATTTATTCTCTTCACGTTTTTGAATAATTCAAGAAAATCATCAATAACACAAAATTAAGTCTCCAGAAGCAAAAAATTAAGCAATAGTCAGATCTCTCCAGAGTCTCTTAACGCTAATAGACAAGACTTTGAATACCATAATCTGCATTTAACCAAAAAGTGAACACCCAGTGAATTTTCGAGTGGAGAAAGGGATTTAAAATAACACGTTAGACAGATAAACTCGAGTAAATCTAGACGACTTCATTTTGAATAAACTGAAGATTGGTCTTGGGCACGCACGTTTAGTCTTATCACACAGTCCCCATCATCGATCTCAGTCGTATTTTCCAAGCTTCCCCCTACCTCTCCCCCCCTTTCCCCCTTTTTATTCTTCTCTCTGTCCTCTCGTATTTTCTCTCTTTTCTACTTGTTTGTACAGTATTCCAACGTTTGGGTTTTGTGAGAGGGGTTTTAACTTGTCTCTAGTGAAATGTGTCTCAGTAAAGAATTTAGACAAGTGAATAAATGTTAACATTTTATGGGGGATTTTACAGTTTAATCTCGTGTCTTAAGGAGACTCAACAAACTCAAATTTATTAATGTGAAAATTATTATTTCTGCATTGTATTAAAAAATTGTGGAAAATTAATGGGGTTTTTTTTGGAGGTTTTTGGCGATATCTCGGGTTTTTGGTAGTCGCAGAGGGGTGGGGCTTGGCGCAAATGATAGATGAGAAAATTTTAACCCTATTTCTTTTTTTTGGAACTCAATTTTTGGTAAAAATTGGAGAAATTATGGGAGTTTTTGGAAAATCACGTTTTTTTTACGATTTTTTTTGTCCAAAATTGAGTTAAAAAAAAGAAATCGATGGGAAATTTTCTCAGCTTTCATTTGAGATCAATCGCAAGTCACTGCGATAATTAGAACAAGTGATGTTGTCGAAAAATTGACAAAAATGAAACCAAACAAATAAAATCTTCCAAAAAACTAAGAAAAAATTAGTTTTCCTAGAAAAAATATTATTTACAGTCACAATTATTTACATATTTTCAGTCCATGGGCTTTTATCCATATTTAAGTGGTGTTGGGGCTTTTTGTTAGCCCAGTATCGGGGTTGAGAACCCGAAGATTTGGAATAGGGAAAAGTTGATAAAGAAAAACCCTCACGATCTTTTTTTTTAAATTTTTTTTCAAAATTACATTTTTGAAGATATTTCCATTGGTTTTCATCCAAAATTGAGTTTTTAAAAACAAAATCGATGGAAAATTTGCTCAGCTTCCATTTGCAATCATCAGTAGATCACCGTAACAATAAGAATCGGAGATATTTTCAAAAAATTGACAAAAAAAATTGAACCGAAAACTAAAAATTTTAAGGGAAAAATCAGGAATTTTTCATTTACTCATTTTTAATAAAAAAAAAAGAAGAGAAATCCTTCCATTTCGTGATCGATCAAGGAAATTATTGAATATAAGTCAAAATTATCCTTCAAGTCACTATATTTTTTATCTGCAATTCATCAGTTCCTTTGATGAATAGATGTCGTAATAATTGATTGTAGAGAAAATTTGCGAATTAACCGGTTGTACTCTGATTACCGTTCAATATGTAACATGCAAATTATATTCTTAATATGTAATCCAATTACATCGATCTAATCAATAATTACATTACCTTTATATTGTTCATAATTTATCTGCGTTGATTTATTCAACCTAGTTCAACCGAAATAAATTCTTATATTCTAATAGCTTTCATCCTTTTTATTTTCATTTTTATTCTTCTTTGAAAATGCAATTTCTGGAGATATTTCCCTTCATTTTCATCCAAAATTGAGTTTCAAAAAAAAAATCAATGAGAAATTCTCTCAGCTTCCATTTGCAATCAGCCTCAGGTCACTGCAATCATTACAACCGAAGATAAAAAACTGAAAAAAAATCAAACAAAAAAAACTGAAAATTTGAATAAAAACAAGCAGGCGTTCCTCGCTGGGTGAGCTGCTATTTTTCCTACGTTATCCTTTAAATCGCTATTTCTTCCTTTCAATTTCTGCTAATGAATTAGCAGGATGCTTCCGAATGGTTCTTCTCGAATTTTTTCTATCATCTCTTTCGAAAAAAAATCATATATGCTAAATTTTACATAAAAAATCACTTTTTCACTTTTAATGTTCCCTTTTGGGTACAGTTTCTGATTGTCCTACGAAGGGGAGTAGAGGCTCATTTGAAAGAGAAAAATGTGTTCTTTCAGAAAACCAAATAAAAAATAGGGGTGTCCATTCAAAAAAATCGAGAAAAATGGCATTTTTCTGATTTTTTTCGGAAATATTGAGAAAAAAATACATTTTTCAATATAATAAGCGGAGAACTTCATCTAAAAATTCGAAAAATTGAGGGTTTGTTCAGCTCATGAACACGAATCGTTTGAGCTCCGTCCCGATGAAATCGGATGAGTAGTTTGGAAGATACAGCCGATTTTCGGAAAAACTTCGATTCAAAATATCTCGAGAACCGTTCAGCCGATATGCCTCAGATTCAATCCCAACCATCTTCATCAGAAACTACATATACAGAAAAAATTTGAAGTCTTTAAGTCAATTATTCATTGAGCTATCGTCGTAAAACCGAGTTTTTGAAAAAAAGCACAAAAAAATTAATAACTAATAGAATAATGGGATTAAAATCGTAAAAATTCGCCAAAAGTTAGATATCATGGTTGCGAATCTTGAGTAAAATTTTGAACGGAATTCGTCTCACACAAATTGAGAAATTTCGAAAGATACGATTTTTTAAAAATTGATATATCTCAGGAACCATTGGACCGATCTTGCTGAAATTTTTATGGGACATACACTTCATCAAAACTGATATCTTGCCAAAATTTCAGATTTTTATCTCTCACCGTTCTCGAGTAATAGAGAGTTGTAAAGTCGTACATACAGACACACATACATACATGTCCACTTTTTTGCTCATTATGATTTCTCGACGTTTTGCATCATTTTGAGTCGTTTCCAATGAAAATTGGCATTTCGAAAAAAATTGCGAAAACAAAGCTTCCCTTCGGAAGCAAAAATTGAAAATTTCTTATTTTCACTAGAAAAAAGGTAAAAAAATCATTTTATCTCGTCGTAAATCAACGAAGAAAATCCTCATATTTTAATCATGTTTTCCCTTTTTTTCTTTCCTTCATTTTTATTAAAGTCTGATTAATCCCAAGACTATTGCTTCAATTTATTAATTCTCCTTCTTCTTCACAATTTCTCAGTTTCATTTTCATCATGGCCATTGTTACTCTGAGGGGATCAATGAACAAAGCACTGGCCTGATATTGAAAGCCATGTTACCTTCGGCGTCAATTGCAATTTCAATAACAAGAAAGAGCAGAAGAAAAAAGAAAAAGGAAATGAAAAAAAAAAAAGAAGAAGAAGAGGAGAAAAAAAATTTACAGACGTTGATTAAACTTCCATAACCGGAAGTTCATGCATTACCGTGTTCCTTTTGAAGGCTTCTCTTTTTTCTTTGTTGCAACGGAATTACGTAGAAGAAATGAGAATGAAGAAAAAAAAATGGTATTATAAAGTGGAGAGAGGAAGATTACTCGAAGGAAGGCGAAGTGAACGAAAAAAAAAGGGGATTAACGTCTCGTTAACTACGAAGATAATTGCCTTCATAGAAAAAAAAAAGGGGAGGGGAAAGGGATGAGTGGGTATGTTGAAGTGTCAATGGGCTTTTTGTTCGCAATTATTGGTGCAGCAAAAAAGGGGATTACGATTCAAGATTTCTCTGGATTTTGAGGCATTTTGGAGAACGAATTTCACAATTTTTTGAAACATTGAAATCGAGTGAAAATTACAAAAATTTTATTATTTTTCTTGTAGAGCCTTTGGAGGGCTCAAAGAATGTCTCTATTTCCCATGGATTTTTAGATATTTTGAAAAATTGAGAGGACGAATTCACTCTTTTTTACAGTTAAGGGAATTCAAGTAGTTCCGGCAATCTATTTTTCCTTTTCAATTGTGGTCACTTTCGATAAAGTAGCATGAGGAGATTTTTTTGAACTTCAGTTTAACCCATATTACCGTACAAATAAGGCCGAAATTAATTTTTGAATAAAATTAAATTAACATTGAAACTTCATAAGCGAGGTTCAGTTTCAGTTCCATTGCAACAATTCATGGTTACAGACCTATTTTTTCCTTATATAACTGTATATATTCTTGTTCGTCAGAGTGTCTATTAATTTTTGAAATCATGAAAAATCCATGTGACCGGACATATAGCGACGATTAATTCAATCAATTACATGAAACCATCAATGGCGGGAATATTGGTATTTAAAATCCGAGGATCCTCCAATCCCAGTCCTAGATACTGGGACAGTGTGAGTCAAATCCGCAACAATATTGGATATTTATAATATTATTTGATAACAATTTACTGTCGTGAATATCGTTTTAATATCGGTAAAATGTTACAAAATCGGAATGATTAGAATATTTATGGTAACTTAGAAAAAAATAAAATAAAAGTAGATATTTTCGACCTGCTACTAGGATTCCCTTAAATTTAGATCCCAAGATATTCTCAAGAAACTAGCAAGAAAGGTGAAATTTAGTGATTTCCCATTTTTTACAATTAAATGTCACTTTTTTATAAATATCTCAAAATCTATGGGAAATGAAAAAAATTTCAAAATTACCTTTTTTGTAGCTCCAACTTTCCTCTACAAAAAAGATATCAACAAAATTTTTCCCATCTCCAACACTATTTGAGATATTTCCATAAAACTGAAATTAAACTGTCAAGTCAAACGAAGTCACCTAAATTTCGACTTTTTCATCACTTCTTCAGCAAAAAAAAAACTTATCCAGAATAGAAGTGAAGAGAAAATCAGATTAATGTCTCGGTAAGTGCCGGATAATTGCCGTCAACGGAAAAAAGAGATGAATGGATACATTGGACTGAATGAAGAGTAAAAAAAGAATAGAAGAATTGGAGAGACGAACTTTTTTCTTTCCATTTTCCTCAACTGTTGAAAGGTCATTGACTAATAAGTTTAACTTCAACTTCTTACAGACTTCTCAGCGTCAATTTTCATGTCCCGAGGATGAGTTAATCGTATTTCATGTTTTTGTAGGGCTTTTTTCTTATCACGAGATTTATTTGAATTTAATTATGAGAAAAGTTGAAGAAAAGCATTTATCACTTCTGGGAATAGAAAAATTTAATTATTTCTTTTTTTTTGTATTTTTCTGCAGATATCTTGGATATCTTGGGTTCAGGTATTCGCAGAGAGGTGGGGATGATAGCGAAGGGTAGATGAGAGAATTTTACCCCAATTTTCTTTTTTTGGAACTCAATTTTCAGCAAAAATTGTAGAAATTACGCCGATTTTTGGAAAATCACCTTTTGCACTGTATTTACGTTAGTTTTTGGTCAAAATTGAGTTTTAAAAAAAGAAATCGATGGGAAATTTTCTCAGCTTTTATTTGCGATCAACCCCAAGTTGCTGCGGTAATTAGAAACGGAGATATCGGCAAAAAATCGAAGAAAGAGTTGAATTTAAAAAAAAAAAAAATTATTGACTAATGAATTTAACTTTAACTATTTGCAGACTTCTCAGCGTCAATTTCCTAGTCTTGAGGATGATTTAACGTAGTACTGCCGATACTGCCCTAGTCAGTGGTTATAGTGTCTCGTTTGATTCATGTAGTGTTTACACACTAGATAGCGTCCCAAGTGATTTAGAGAGAGAAAGAAAATATAAAAAGTACAGTTTTCATAGCTATTCACTAATTACTACTATTACATGCTTTGAAGCTGCATTTTCAAGGGTTTAAAATGTTTTATACATAATTTTCTATCATTTCCCTTTTTTTTAAATCCAAATTAGAACGGTCAATTTGGTAAAATATGATAAAATGTGCGATTTCCCATAAGACTCAATGTTAAAACTAGTGAAATTTCAAGTGTCGATATCTTTTGACTCGTTCTCTGAAGCCCTTTAAAAATTTAACTGGATCATTAGCTTATCATAATCTACGAATGTACCGAATTTCAGAATTTTCAGAACGGTCAATCGAGTACTGGCTTTACTATCTTAATCGTATTCCATGCTCTTGTGGGGCTTTTCTTATCGCGTGATTTATTTGAATTTGATTATCAGGAAAGTTGAAAAATAACATTTGTCATTTCTGGAAATGGGAAAATTTAATTTTATCGAGTTAAATTGATTTTTACTTTTGGCTCTTTGTCTTCGAGAGTCTCTTGATTTTAATATAGGAATGAAGTCTTCTGGGGAGAATTTGATTTTGATGATATTCAATGAAGTGGACAGAACTGATTATTTAATGGATTTTATTCGGGGAATTCTTCGAAATAGATTTTTGTGGGAATTATTTATTTTAAGGGAATTATACCATTAATTTCATTTAATGCAATTAGTAATGAGAGGATCTATTAGGATTCCATCGAGACCCAAGAGTTAATTTATTTCATTCAATTCTCATTTATTCAGGAAGAGAAATGATGAATTAATAATTGAATAATTTTTACGAATTTTTGCATTTGAAGAGAAATGCTTTTTTATGAAGAGGAAAAAATTTATTTGGGGAAATTCATGAATTTGTGATTGCCTGAATTTATTAATTACTCATTTGAGATTTAAAATTAAGGTAATTTTAAAAAATTCAGAGTGCATAATGAAGCAGTTTTAACTTTAAATTCATTTTTTTTGGAATATCTCGAAAAATATGAGAGATGAAGGAATTTTTGTAGAAACCTTTTTTTTTTGTTATTAATAGAGCGAAAATTCTGCGAAATATTTTTACAAAGTGCTCAATTTTTCATTCCCATAAAATATCTGAAATTTTCGTGAAATTATTTCCTTACAGCTCTTTCCATCCCCTCAATGAATGAAAAAGCCATGAAAAATGATTCTCAATTGACCTATCACAAACAATGTTTCTGAAAAAATTCCAAAAAAATTGCATTCCGAAATATTTGTTTGAAGAATGCAAAAAAAAACTATTTTTTTCCAAATTTCGTTTTTCATCTTCTCAAAATATCTAAAATTTTGGTGGAAACCTTGCCTTGCAGCTCTTTACCTCTCCTCAATGAATAAGAAAGCCATCAAAAATGATCTCCAATCCACTTGTAACAAAAAAAGTTTTCAAAAAAATTCAAAAAAAATGGCATTCGAAATATTTTCTCAAAAAATGCAAAAAAAAATTAATTTCACTCCACATTTCAATTTTCAATTTCTTACAATATTTGAAATTTTTGTGAAAAGCTTTTCTTGCAGCTCTTCTCCTCCTCTCAATGAATGAAAAAGTCATCAGAAATAATCCCCAATCTACCTATCGCAAAAAAAATTCTCAAAAAAATTAAAAAAAATTCCAAAAAAATCGCATTCCTAAATATTTTCTTAAAAGTTGCAAAATTTCCTCAATTTCACTTCACATTTCAATTTTCATCTTCACAAAATATCTAAAACTTTTATGGGAACTCTTCTTGCAGCTCTTCCTCTCCCCTCAATGAATAAAAAAGCCATTAAAAATAATCTCCTAATCCACCTATCTCACATGCGTGAAAATCCCATTGATTCCATCAATCCAAAACAATTGAGTTATTCGAACAATTGAAAACGACAAATCGAATTGATCCAATTGCAATCATTTCATGTTTTGCTAAATGCTAATAAAAGAATTAAATTCTTTTCACTCTCTCCAGATTGAAACTCACCTCTCTCTCAGCCTCTCTCCACTGCAAAAAAATAGTCATCACTCCTCGTTTCTTATGAAGGACGAAAAAAACTTCACCAATTAATAATATTTTTTTTTTCTCTTTATTTCCTTATGTATCTCTTTTTTTTCTCATTTATTTATACTCTTTTTTTTTTTTTCTTCACTTCATCGAGTGATATTTCTTTACAGTCTTTTTCTGACACTCCCTCACTTCATTTATCTTAAATTCTGAATTATACAGTATACATCATCACACGCACTCGCAATTCGCATTAATATTAATAATAATAATAATAATAATAATTATGATAAAAATGAAAATTACAAATTTTTGTCTAAAAAATAAAAAATTGTTTAAAAAAAACTACAATTAATTTGACGAAAATTCGCATTTTTTTTTTTTGATATTACAATTTTTTTTCTTTTTTCTTTCTTCTTCAAGAAAAATAAAAAAAATGAATTTCTCTGGGATAATATAGGTGTCCCTATATTTTATTCGGTGAAACGAATAGAGGACAATAAATCGCACGTCCGGTGTCGGCGAAACGCCTCCCCCCCCTTCTCCCTCTTTCTTCACCCGCCCCCCCCTTTCCCCTTTTTTTTACACTCTTAATATATATTTTTCAAAGTATATACGTGCAGTTACGTTGGACTGATTCTTTCCACCTCTCCCCCCCCCCCTCTTTTTTTTATTCTTTTTTTTTCGAGAGTTTCTTTCTTTCTTTCTTTCTTTCTTTCACTGGCGGAACAAGTGCCCCGGACTTGGTTGTACACTGAGTTTGTGGGGGTTCTCCGTTTCCTAATCGTTTTTGGCAACGTTTCAAGTATATCGTACGTTCTAGGTGGATACATGTAGGTGGCGACAATTTATTTCACTTTTCAAGTGACAGAAAAAAGAATGGGGATGAAGGAAAAAGAAAAAATTGGGAAAAAGTTTTATTTTTTTTTTCGCAAGAAAATTAATATTTTCGTCATTTTTTTGGAGAGGGAGTGAATTGATTTGGGTTAATTCTTTTTCTCATTTCATTAATGAGAGGGAGGGGACAATTCGAAGGATTTTAACGGTTGGAAGAGAATTTATGAGTTTTTTCTGGATTTTTTTGCGATTATCTCGAAAATGAGTGGAGTTAGGAGGAATTTACAGGAAACTTTCTTAGAAGAGAATTCAATTTTCTACAAAAAAAAACAAGGTCTTTTGAGAATTTTTTGATAAACTCACTCGTTTCAGAGATATTTTTGGAGAAAAAAAAATGAAATTTTTATTTAAAAAAAAATGCAAATCAATGATGCTTTCGGAAATTATTGGGTTTAAACAATAAAAAAGGTGAGGAAATTTTAGACAAGAAACAAGTGCCAGAATTAATTTTTGTCAATTTCTTGAGAATTCAATTTTTTTTTGCATTTTTGAAAGGTGAAAAGCCTTTTAATTCTTGAGAAAATTCGGTTTTTCAGAAATATCTCCGGTTCTATCGATTGTAGCGATCTGGGACCAATTTTAAATGAAAAGTGAGATCATTTTCCATCGATTTATGGGCTTTTGAATTTAAAAATATCGATTTTTCACATAATTTTAGGGCAAAACGCGATTATCATAATTTTTCCCAAAAATTACGATAACTATCTGAAAAATCGATATTTTTGGATTCAAAACCCCATGAATCGATGGGAAATGATCCCACTTTTCATTTGAAATTCGTCCCATGTCACTACGACCAATAAAACCGGAAATATCCCAAAAAAACTGAATTTTCCCCAAAATCGAAAGCCTCAAAAATTTGACCCCTCAAAAATGCCCAAAAAAGTCAAATTCTCAAAAAATTGAAAAAAATTAATTCTGGCACTTATTATCTACGTAAAATTTCTTCGGCTTTTCAATAGAATCATCAAAAAAATCCATCTCCCACCATTTCATTACAATGTCCATTTCGCTCCACTTTCTCCCATACACAAATTTATGGAGACCTTTTTTGTTGAGAATTTAATTTTCCACAAAAAAAAGGTTTCCTGCCATCAAGACAGGAAACAGGACATTTCTCTTGACTCAAAAAAAATTTCCCCATCCCCAACATTACCTCCCTTGATTTCATCAACCCCCAACCCCTAATTTCACCCCCAAAAAATAGACCGAAAATTTTTGAATCACAAAAAAAAAAATCTCGCTTGAACTAAAAAAAAAAAAGTTGAAATAAAAAATCTGGTTTAAAATACAAAAAAAAAAAGTCGTTCTTTTTGTAAACCGTATCTCCTTGTTTTCAACGTCCGATTTGGTATTTCCGTTTTCACAATGTCCAGGCAATGTCGCAACACGTTTTCTCGGTTCGAGTTCTGGTTTCCGGTTGCCCAGTGTATATGTACAAACAGAGAAATACAACGTGAGCAACAGAGAGAGAGAGGAGGGGGTGGGGGAGGGAGGGAGAGAGAGGGGAGGCACAACTCGTTTGGCGTTGACGAACCTAACGGCGTGTCACGTCGTTTCCCCTCCATCTGCACACAATACTCGAAACTATATACATTTCGTTACATATACAATTTTAAATGTATATATATACATATATATAATATATAAAGATATATATATATATATATATTTCTCTCTCCCTGTTATTGTCACGTAGTTTCGTGTCAGCCAAGTAACGCCTGACTAAACATCCAAAATTCGTTTGTCGTTTTTATTTCTTTTATCTTTATTTTCATTGCTTCCCTTTGATTTATCCTTTGTTCAAATATTTATTTATGTTTTTTTTTTTTCGGGGATTTTATTTAATTTTTTTTTTTAATATTGAAGGGAGAAAAGAGAGTTGGTGACTGAATATTCGGAGAATATCTGGGAAAGTATTGGGTTTAGGGAAAAATATCAGAAGAGCTTTTTTTTTGGAGGAAATTGAATTTTCTAAAAAAAATTGGTCTCTTGATATTTTTTTCTAAACCTAGTTGTTTACGAGATTTTTGGGGGAAAAAGTGCACAAAAAATTCCATTTTTCTTTTCACTGAGAAATGGTTAAAAATCATTTGAACTCGATTTTTAATATATCTCGAAAATCATCAGGTTTAGGGGCATTCATGAAGAGAGAGCTTTTTTCAAGAGACTTGAATTTCGTACAGAAAAGCTCTCTCGACATTTTCCTCTACATTCACTCATTTTCGAGATATTCGCGAAAGAGATTCTTCAAAAGACTTTTCACCATTTTTCTCATTGAAAAAGCTCAAAAATTACCTCTGTACTGTATTTTCAAAACATCTCAAAAACCATCAGATTTACGAGAATTTTCAAAGGAATTTTTTCTGAAAAGAATTAAATTCTTAACATAAAAGCTCTCTCGTCATTTTCCTCGAAAACCGCTCATTTCTGAATTATTCACAAAAGAAACTACAAAAAAAACTTTCACTCTACTCCTCCCTAAAAAAAGCTCAAAAATCACCTCTGTACTTCATTTTCAAAATATCTCAAAAAACCCTCAAATCTACAAAAATTTCAAAAAAAAAAATATTTGTTCTGAGAAAATTGGATTCTCTCCAAAAAAAGCTCTTTTGTAATTTTCCCATAAAACCCACTAATTTCCGAGTAATTCACGAGAGAAACTCCAAAAATCTTCTCCTCCCTAGGAAAAAAGCTCAGCAATCACCTCTTCTTTATGTTCAGAACATCTCAAAACCCATCAGATTTACGAGAATTCATGAAGAAACCTTTTTTTTTAACAAAGAATCAAATCCTCCACAAAAAAGCTCTCTTATCATTTTTTCTTGAACCCACTCATTGTCGAGATATTCACAAAAGGAACTACAAAAAACATTTCATCTCTCTCTTCCCTAGAAAAGCTCACAAATCACTTCTGTACTTTATTTTCAAAATATCTCGAAAAAACCTCGAATTTACGAGAATTTCCAAAAAACAAAACTTTTTTTTAAGAAAATTGAACTCTCTCCAAAAAAAGCTCTCTCGTCATTTCTCCCTAAATCCACTGATTTCCAAGATATTCTCGAAAGAAACTCCAAAAATTCCTTCACTTTCTTCCCCCCTGAAAAAGCTCAAAAGTTACCTTTCCCTTATTTTCAAAATATCTCAAAACCTATCAAATTCACGAGAATTCATGAAGAACCCTCTTTTCAAAAAAATTAAATTCTCTCCAAAAAAAGCTCTCTTCTCATTTCCTCCTAAGCCCCTCATTTCCGATAAATCCCCAACATACCTTTAAAAATCCCTAATATTCTCGAATCCCTTAACCCCCCCCTCCCCACAAAAATTCAGTTGTCAATTACACCCCTCCACTTTCATCTCCCCCCCCCCCCCCCTCCATTCATTCACCTCTTCACTCTTTTAATCTCGTCCCCCCCCCCCCCCCCCCCCCCCACAAAAAAATCCAGTTGTTATTGTTTTTTCCCTCTTTTATACTTTATTTCGATGAAAATCGGTGAATTTGATTTGTGAGAAGGTTACATGGGTCAGGGAGTAGAAAGGGGGGGGGAGGGGTTGGAAGGAGGGTGGTTCAAGACAAAGCGTCCATAAAGGCATCGATCTTGTTTGTCTTTTTTTTTTATTCCACTTGTGCCTGTGTTTGTCCCAGGAGAAAGAGAGCAGGAAAAGACAGAGTAATGTGAAGAAAGTGGAAAAGGTCAGAGACTAGTCGGACATGGGCCATGAATTTCCTTTTATTGCGATTTTCTGTCTCTTTCTTTAAAGGAAAAAGAGAAGAAAAAAAAATAAAAAAGGAGGGGGGGGGGGGGAAGATCGTTTCTCCTCGTGAATCTGTGTTTTTGACGACATATGTTTCTTGGTTTTGTAGAGAAGCGTTGGAACGAGAGGAAAGGACTTGAAAGGGGAGCGGGGAGAGGGGAGGAAAGAGCATTTTGTCATTCTTATTTGGTAAGTTTGGAAATGAAATTGGAGTGGCGAGTGAATTATTGCGATGGGGTAGTTACTAAGGGAGAAGACATTTTAAATGTTGAATGATAGTGAAACGGGTGTTTTTGAAGTGATTACAATGAATTATTGCTTTTCCTTGAATTTATGAGGTTTTTTGGATTTTTTTGGTTCTTTCTTTTTTTATTGAGATTTTTTTTTCAGTTTTGTGCGATAAAAATGTCGTGTTCTATTTTTGTAGATAAATTTTAGGCGAGTGGAGTTAGGTGAAAATGTCAAAGGAGCTTTTTTGTAGAGAATTTTTTGTGGTTCAAAAAAGGTACTTTGAAAAATTCTTGGAAATTTAGTGGTTTTTGAGATGTTTAAGGAATTGTGGTTTTGGAATTTTTGAGGTTGTTGGAGATGAGTTTGAGGATTGAATCATTATTTTTGGAAAATCGAGGAAAGTATTGGGGTTTACGGGAATTTATGAAGGGACATTTTTTGGAGGGAATTTAACGTAGTACTGCTGATACTGCCCTTGTCATTGGTTACAGTATCTCGTTTGATTCATGTAGTGTTTACACACTAGATAGCGTCCCAAATGATTTAGAGAAAGAAAATATAAAAAGTACAGTTTTCATAGTTATTCACTAATTACTACTATTACATGCTCTGAAGCTGCATTTTCAAGGGTTTAAAATGTTTTATACATAATTTTCTATCATTTTCCTTTTCTTCTTATCCAAATCGGAACAGTCAATTTTGTAAAATATGATAAAATGTGTGATTTCCCATAAGACTCAATGTTAAACTCGTGAAATTTCAGGTGTCAATATCTTTTGACTCGTTCACTGAAGCACTTTAAAAATTTAACTGGATCATTAGCTTATCATAATCTACGAATGTACCAAATTTCAGAATTTTCGAAACAGTCAATCGAGTATCGGCGGTACTACCTTTATTCTCTACAGGAGAGGTCTCCTGATATTGTTCCTTAAACTTAGGTTCTTACGAGATATTTTTGAGAGAAATAACACTTTTTTCACTTATTTTATTTTTAAAAGAAAGTTTCAATATAGTTTGGTTTCTATTTTGAGAATATTTTAAAAACTTATGAGTTTTTATTTTTTGATCGAAGAACAATTTGTAAAACAAAAAGTTTCTCGATAAATACCTCTGAAATTTTTTATTTTCTAGACATTTATAGAAAATTTATAATTTCTGAAGTAATAAAAAATAAGTTTAGAAATTGATGTATTATTTCAAGAATATCTCAAAAACTATTAAATTCAGTGAAATTTGTCAAGAAACCTTTTTGGTAAAGAATTAAATTCTCTACAAAAGAAGCCTCAAGACATCTTCCCTTAAATTTAGTCGTTTACGAGATATCTTAAAGAGAAATACGACTTTTTCAACCATCTTTTCATTTAAAAAAAATCAAAAATCATAAGGATTCTATTTTAAGAATATTTAGAAAACTATTGGGTTTTAGGGAATTCATCAGAGAACTTTTTTTGTAGACAATTATATTTTTCACAAAAAAGGTCTCCTGCCATTTTCCTCTAAATCTGCTCGTTTGTAAGATATTTACAAGAGGAATCCCAAATTTTTTCACTCATCTCAATAAAATTATAGTTTGTCATAAAACCAAAGGGAAAATAAAAAAAATCTATGTATATTGCATATGTAAATAACCCAAAAAGGTTTCTACTTATTAATAATAATAATTTAAAAAAAAAACTCAATATAAAAAAAATCAAAAATCCTTTGACTTTTATTTTGAGAATATCTCAAAAACTATTGTTTTCAGAAGAATTTATCAAAAAACCTTTCTTCTAGAGAATTAAATTTCCTCCAAAAAAGCTCTCTTAACATTTTCCCTTAAACCCATAGGAACCGGTTTCCTCGCCCCAATATGTATCCTCACCCCATAACATCCCCTCAAAATCATCAAAAACCATTAAATAATTATTTCTCTTCCATAAAATATTCACCAATTCTACTCCCCCCTCATTAATCGCTGCAATTACCCTCGATAACACATCATTAACTACCACATGTTAAATAACATATTTAGTACGTGTCAAATTCTAAATAATTCATCCGAAAACCTTTTGTTAACCCCTGCAAAGAAAAAAAAAAAAAAAAAAAGGTGATTCTCTTTACAATACTGTTAACAAGTGTACAATTTATTTGTCTGTGACACGCGTCTCCCCCTCTTTTTTCCCCCTATTCCTCTTTACCCTTCATTTCCCCCTTTACTTTTAAGTTTGAAACCACTGGAATGAGTCAACTCGTTTGAGTCTCCCTCCCCTCTTCCCCACCCCCCTCTCTTTTTTTTATCCTTTTAATGCACGCATTTGTCCGCACAGTGACACGATAACAGATGAACGTAGCTAGAATGCAAAAAAAAAGGGGGAGAGGGGGAATGGCACTCTGTGAAAAACCAGTTGAGTTTCAAGTTTCAATGAGTTTCAACGAGTGCTGCTTCTGTAGTTGGTTGTTTGCATCCTACCTCACTCGAATACTCAACTGACCCCACAAAAAGCCTCCAACCCCTTTCTGCCTCATGTCCACTACACTGTTCTGCCCCTTTTCCCCCCCTCCCCCTCCAAAGGCTAAAGCCATTGAAAATGTTGAAATTGTTATTTGTGAAGGATCAAAGTTTATTTCAACTAAATTTTCATCAATTTGGAATCACTGAATTTTTAAAGGATAAAAAAATAGGGGAATTTTACTGTTCAATTCTTCCGGAGTTAATTGGGGAGAATTAAAATTTTTTGAGGGGGGAGGTCTGGGGACTCTTCAGAGAGTAGGAGGGGGGATTTCATAAACTTGGAGAACGATCTCCTGATAAATTCCTGGGAATTTAATGAGATTTTTGACATATTTTTTGGAATTAGAGGGAAATTATGGAGAAAATCTCGAGGAGATTACATTGCGCATATAATCTAATGAGGCGAGAGGGGTTGAGGGGAAAATGTCAACATATAGTGATTGGGTTGTCCAGGAAATGCTTCAAGAATCACTAACAAATACAATTATTATCTTAATCGCAGTTTATTTAATAATTGAGTGTAGGAGAATTTATCAAAAAACCTTTTTTTTTTTAAATTAAATTCTGTAGAAAAAAAGTCTCCTGCCATTTCCCTCTAAATCTGCGTTTTGCAAGATATTGACAAGAGAAATCCCGATTTTTACACTCATTTCAATGAAATCATAGTTTTTCATAAAATCAAAGGGGAAAAAATGAAAAATTCTATTCATATTGCATATGAAAATAACCCAAAAAGGTTTTCACTTCAATCAACAATCACTAACAAATTCAATTATTATCTTCATTGCAGTTTATTTGATTCGCATCGCGTTGAAAAAAAATTATTTACAAAAAAAAAAATTGTAGAAGATGGGTATAACCCTATATACAGATGAGTGTCACGTCTATTGTCGAACTGAATATTAAATTTGCAAATAAAAAGAAGATACTCGTGACAATTAGATAGAGCGAGAGAATGAAATAAGAAGGAGACAGCAGGTGTTTGTCTCAACTGTGTAATTGTAATTTATTGCAACAAGACTCCAGGCAAATGCCCATCGAAGTCAAAAAATAAGATGTATATAATACGATGTATCGCATAGAAAAAATCAATATTTCTTGAGAATCTCGAAATTTGAAAATAAATTGTTATTTTTTTTTTTGCTTATATTTGCTTTTTGTATGCGTAAAATAAACACATCACATAATAATGTATCAACGATAAAATAACAAAGGATAAAATACCGCCAAAAAATAAATGACGTCAAAATATTTCCAAAAATAATAATTTATTAAAAAATACTCATGAATTAAATAATTCACGACGAGATAATTCTAAAAATATGAATTCTTTTAATTCTGATAAATTATTTATTTTAATTGAATCAATCAGAGGCTTGAAATTATATCAATTTTGCATAACATTTAATGAATGTATACGTGTGAATGAATTGATTATACCTTTTATTTGTCGGCAGGTTCAAATGTTATTACCACTTTTTTTTCTTTTTAATTTTATCGTTCAAATTATTATTTTTTTAAATATTTTGTCACTAGTTATTTTTGTATGAGATATTTTGTCGTTGATGTTTTGTCGTTAATATTTTGTCGTGGCTGTATCATTACATGGAATACTATGTAGCTTTATGTAAGTATGTATGTGTGTGTATGGATGTCGCAGTTGCGACAAAGACACCTTTCTTGTGGAGAATTCAGTTCTCTACGGAAAAGGTATCTTGATAAATTCTCCTAAACCCAATAGTTTTCGAGATATGCCAAAAATATTAATCAAAGGACAAGAAAATGTAATTTAAGAAAAAATTACTTTATTTGAACTATAGAATTTGAAAAAAAAAAAAAAAAAAAGATTTTTCTTCTATTTTGTTTTAATTAATTTCCGCAATAAAGTGATAAATCCATTTCATCTCTCGTACCTTTGAGTTGTTCACTCCTTTTATTTCTAAATAATTTGATTGAAAACGAATATAAATTGCATTGCACATTTGAAAAAAACCTCAATTGAATATTCTCGTATTTCTGCCCTTTTCAAGCTACACTCAAAATGTTCAAATCATTGGGAAAGCAAATCAAAGAGATCTCGTCGGCATTTTTCTTTATATATAAAATCTATTCGAGCTATTTAATACCATAAAAAGTGAATGGAAAATATTTTCACTGCTTGATTTATTTGAGTTGAAAATACATAGAAAATCGCATCTAGGTTTGAACTATCCAGCGTAATCCTTATCAGGATGCATGATTATTAATTTAATACCTTGAGGGAAAATGAGATATTTTATTTCAATAGATCATGAAGTTCTATTCATTCATTGACGCATGAGTGAAAGGATTGTAACTTTATAAAAAATTAGAGAAAAAAAACACAGATTCTTTCTTTCTGCAATAAAATTCAATGAATTATTCAGAAAGTATTGAAATTCTTGATAAATTCTCAATATTAATGGTTTTTTTAATGAAAATTTCGGAAACTAAGCGAGATAGAGAATTTCTTGAAGGAACTTTTGTTTTGTAGCTCTTGAAAGTCTCTACAAAAAAAAAGGTTTCCAAGAAAATTTCTCTATCTCGCTTAGTTTCTGAAATAATCTACAAAAGCTGAAGAATTAATATTAATTTTCCTTTTTTAATTCTCTAATAAATTCATATTTATGCAAAGCTGATGGAGAAATTCTAAAAAAAAATTAGAATTTTTTGGAATAAAGAAAGAATAAAGAAAGAAGACTTAGCAGCTCTTAGCTTTTCTTAATTCCCTTTTTAATCCATAAAAAAATGGAGTAGTGCATTAGCAAAATTGTGAAACGAGATAATTCCACAAATTTCTCGTCAATTATTTCCAAAATATCTCAGAAACTCTAAACTTTACGAAGATTTATCAAGAGATCTTTTTTGTGGCCCACAAAATTTTCTCCAAAAGAGTTCTCTTGAAATTCACCTCGAAACCTTTTCATCCCTGAAAAAATGCCCAAAAAATCCAAAAATTAAATCCATTTTTTCCCCTCATTTCAAACATTCAAAAATTAAACTCTTTCGAAATTCGATTCTTTTCCTCATCTTCTCCCCCAATTATCTCCAAAATCATCAAGTCCACAAGAATTTATCAGGAGACCTTTTTTGTAGAGAATTTAATTCCCCACAAAAAAGCTCTCCTCACATTTTCCCCTAACTCCAATAGTTTCCAAGTGCCCATCAAAAAACTCTTTCAGCCCCAATTTAATTATTAAAACCAAAAAGAAATGGAACTTATCACAAAACTTTATAACTCCTATAATTTCAAAAAAAAAAAAGAATAAAAAAAATGGGGAAAAGTAGGTAAAGGAAGCAGTTAAACGAGTACAATGTATGAAATACCCCATTGGTCAAACGATCGAGTTGTGAATGTGCTTTATGCCATACGTCAAACAGTTAATGGTCGATGCACCCTATTCACCTCTTTATTTTGCCTTTTTTTTTGCACTCCATTGTTTTTACTCTTTTCCATTCTCTTTTTCTCTCCAAAGCCCCTCCACAACCCCTCCCCTTCCTCCCCCTACCCTCTCAACAGAGGAAACTAGCTCTCAGTAGACTGGTTCATACTTACAAGTGAATATTTAGGCCAACGTGAAATCGATTGCATAAGACGTAAGTATAGGGCTTTACGCGGCAGACCAATCACGAGAACAATTCGACTACTCGGCGCCAATCCCCTTTTGCACTCTATTGCACGCCGAAAAGAATAAAAAACATTTAAAAAAATTTTAAATTGGCATTATACCACTTTAATAATCAGTTATGGGTTTTTAAAGTAGTTTGGTCATGTGCCGTACTAGTCTTCAAGTGTCTAGGAAGAAACGAGCGAATAAAAAAAAACACCCAAAATAATTTTTATAATTTCAACTCGATAATACTGTTGATTTTTAACATAATAATTAAAAATGAGAAGTGTCATTTTGTAAGATTATGTGATTTGTAATGAAACATGATCAAAAAGTTATACTTGATTATATTGTAAAAATCGTGAACAATTAAGGAGAATAAAATGAGTATCCTGAAGAGGGCCTTACAAAGAGGCCGAAACGTCGATATGAAAAGTTAAAATCATCGTTTAATCTTTCTTTCAACGCAGCAGAGACCTACAAGGCCATTATTTAATTTAATGGACTCGAAAAATTAGGATTCATGATTAATAGTATATTACGCACCTAGGACGGAAAAAAGTGCATTTCAACAAAACTTTCTGTATGAGCGAAGAGAGAGTGAGAAAAGTTCATCAAAATGATCTTTTATTCGAACATCGTGCTTATGATTTTCTTTTTTTGTTCAAGGATACTGGAAAAATGCGTTTTTGCATCTCGGATGCGAAAAACGACGTTTCTATCCTCACTTTGCTCGATTGAAGCCGTTTTTTTTGCTTCTTCGATACGAAAAATATTGTAGACACCAAGGATGGAAAAAAAAGTCAACCTCGACAGAAAATTGGTATTTTTGCTTCGCTCGGAAGGCAAATTTTTGTCGAGGTTAACTTCTTCCCACCCTGGGTGTGTAATATACCATTTTTGCTTAAGAGCGCTGGAAAAATGCGTTTTTCCATCTACGCCACGAAAATCAACTCTCTAATCTCGCTTCGCTCGGTTAGAACATCGTTTTTTTCCTATCCTCGGTACAAAAAATAATATACGCACCTCGACCGTAAAAAGGTGAAATGCAGAAAAAATTTCAATTTTTCTCAAAGTCGACTTTTTTCCGGCCTAGGTAAAAAAAACATACTATTCAAATGAAGAGAAGTGAGTGTCCTTCTTGTTTTTCCATACTGAAGAAAAAAAATAATGGTAAAAACAATCAAATATTGATGTCATTGGTTCTTACCAAATATTCTTCTGAAATCATTGGAAAAGCTGTTGAATTGAATGAATTTACTCGATTTAACTAGTTAAGGTGTTTCTATCCGTACAGTCAAAAAAAAGTTAAATTTTTTTATAAAATCGTTAATAACAATTTATACAAGATAAAATTTTCAAATTTGATGAAGTGAATCTGTAAAGAATGTAATGAGAAATAAAATAAGTCCTAGAAACAAGAAATTGGTTGAAAACTGTGAAATTTTCTGTGATTTTGAAAATTCCTTCAAATCTTGAAAAAATGAAGGAATGTAAAAAGCACAGAAAATTTTCCAATTTTCGATTAATTTTTTGCTTCTAAGACTTATTTTATTCCTCATTACATTATTCACAGATTCACTTCATCAAATTTGAGAATTTTATCTCTTATGAATTGTTGTTAACAATTTTATACAAAAATTTAACTTTTTTTTTTACTGTACAGACAGAAACACGTTAATTTGTTTGAATTAACTAAATTCGGTAAATTCAACAGCTTCTCGAAATTAGTTCAAGAAAATATTTGCTAAGAACCCATGGCATCAATATTTAATTGCTTTCATCACTTTTTCTTTCTCACTACACAAAAAAAGTTTCTTGACATTTTTTCCTTGATCTATTCATTTACGAGAAATCTTCAAAATATTCAGTCGCATTTTTAAGATTATTTTTAATTATTTTCGGAATTAGAAAAAATTACTGCAGTTGTTCGAGAATATCTCGAAATCTGTAGGATTTAGGGAAATTCGTCAAGAGACTTTCTTTGTGAAGAATCGAATTCTGAAGAAAGTAGGGTCTCCCCCAAAAATTCCCCTAAATCCAACCGTTTTCTGGATATTTGAACAAATAGAAAAATAAAACTTTTTTGGGGGAGCGAAATCAATTGAAGAAATCACATGTACATAATTTCAGGAGTATCTCGAAAACTATTGGATTTAGGGGAATTTAAGCAGAGACCTTTTTCGAGAAGAATTGAATTCCGCACAAAAAAGGTCACTTGATAAATTCCCCTAAACCCAGTACTTCCGGAGATATTCAAAGAATACGCTACACGTGTTTTTTTTCTAGCGAAAATCAATCGAATTGACAGGTTTACACAATTTCCTGGATATTTCCTGAGCGACTGGGTTTATCAAAGAATGTCAAGAAACCTTTTTTATAGAAAATTAAAATCTCCACGAAAATGGTCTCTTCATATTTATCCCTCAACCTAATAGTTTTCGAGATCCTTTCAAAGTAATCGAAATATATAAAAAAAAAACTTTTATTTCGTTAAAAAACATTTTCGCTTCATCTACATAATAAAAATTCTATTATTAAAATTTGAAAAAGGAAATTAAAGCAGCAAATTTCCTGTTTTATTTGATTCTATTCAGACAATTATTTCCACTTGATAAAACAAAGTACGTAGATTTCAAAAGTTTTTAATTTGTAATCAGTCTTCAATTGTCGACTCTTCTTCTCGTAATTTTAATTTTCTTGAAGAAAACTTGAACTTCTTAACAATTAATTTCAATTTAAACTCTGAATTATATATTATTTGTTCTGTATTACATCAAGTGGATGAAAATTTACGATTGTTGAAAAACTTTTTGAATTTCAATTTTTATTGTGCTTTTAAGGTAGTAATATTCCAGACAACTTGAGTACAGTTAACCCCTTACTTTTTTGATGCCATATCAAAGATGATATTTTTTTTTACATTTTTCTGAATTTTTTAAAACTTGAGAAACAAAAAAAAATTACGTTCACAAGCTGAAGATATGACTTTTGAATAGTTTAATCACTTTTTTCGGGTAAATTGAAGCACATTTTCCCGAATTATCAGCAATTAATTGAAAATTAATCTAAAAATCCTCATTTTTTCCTTGTTTTATCGGTTGTACTCTGGAATACTACCTTTAATCACAATAATTCATGTTAATTCATCGATTAATTTTTGTCCAATGAAAAAGAATATAAAAAAAATTAAATGAATAATGTTCAATGCAAGTGTTACGATAATTAGCAGCCTTGTAAAATGCAATTCACTACCACGTGATAAATCACAGAAGTGTGACCTTCTGTGTTTTAAATTAAAATGAAAAAAAAAATTATTAATGATTATGATTAGTCACAGTCACCCAATTCAAATTTTTTTGCATTAAAAAAAAAAATCCAATTTTTTTTTCTGAACGTTTTCTCATTTTTTTTTAGTTTTTACAGAATATCTCAAAAACTAAAGGAGATAGAGAAATTTTGACGATTACCTTCTTTTTAGATCTCAAAACTCTCTACAAAAAAGGTTTCCACAAAAATTTACCTATCTCCATTATTTATTGAGATAATCCAAGAAATAGCTCGTCATACTAGTTTTTTATTAAAATGCATATTTTCTAATTTTAATAAGACTCATATTTTTAATAGGAGTTGATAAGAACTCGACAACTTTATCCACCGTGAAAGAAAGAAAGTGCAATATAATTAAGCCCTTTTTTCCTTCTTCTTCTTCTTTTTCTTTTTTAACAACACTCGCCTAATTATTTGATTCAAAAACATAAGAATTGTGAAATAATTGTTCACGTTCGTCGACTGAAGTAGAAAGGAACGTCCTTTAAACTTCCCGTGGCATAACGTCGTTATCGTGACGGTAAGACGTAAGTTATTCTACGTTGGCCCATTCTCACCACCCTACCACCTTTGCTGCTATAAAATATCTCACGTTAGTGAGACATAAAATATCTTGGCGGCAGTTGGACATTTTCTTCCGGTTACTGAGAAAATATTGTTAAAACTTTTGAATATCAATGGAATTTTTGGGCCCAAAATTCTTTCAAAATTCTCTTTGTTCAAGTCTAAACTCTAAAAAAATCCACAATTCATTAAAACAATTTTTTTCCAATTTCTTAATTGAAAAAATAATCCAAAAAAAATCAAAAATACCATAATTTTTTCAGTTTCTCAAAAGGATCGCAGAAACTAAGCGAGATAGAGCATTTTTTGTAGAAACCTTTCTTGTAGGTCTCGATCTCCTCTACAAAAAAGCTCTCCCAAGAAATTCTCTTAAACCCAATAGTTTCAGAGATATTAAAAAGAATAACTTTACTTTTCTCCAGAACTTGAATTAAAAAATATTTCTTTAAATTTTTTTTATCGCCCACTCGTTCTATATCGAGCACCCATCGATCTATCGGAGCTTCAACAATTCTTTTCCCACCCCCTTTCCCACCCTCAACTGAATCAATCAACCCTCGCAACGACACCCAACGTGCTTCTCACTTTCTTCACAATTTCTTGTTTTTTTTTTTCTCACTTTTTTTTTTCATTTCATTCATTTTATTTTTCTTTTATTCATTCTTCCTTTTTCCCTCCCACGTTCGGGGCTAATTTTAAATTTCATAACATCCAAGGAATTCGAATTTCATGAGGAATAAAATGTCATTCCAGTGATATGCCTGATGGATAATACCACAGAGAAAAATTTCTGCCCTCTGATATTTTTCACTTTTTTTTTTTCATCGAGGAAAAATCGTTGAATATTATGAAGAAAAGGAAAAAATAAAAATAAAATTGTATGAATAAAAAATGCCCCTCGAGAGTTTTTTCTTTTAGCTCAGTGAATTCTTCATGCTCATCAAAGTTATTTACAATTTTAAATATTGAGCTTGTTTTATCAATTCAGTAGTAAAATTGTGAAACGAAATGAATGAAGTTCAACAATTATTTTTTTTTTTTTTTTTAATTGTTCTTGGAAACTAAGCCAGATAGCAACATTTTTGTAGAGACCTTTTTTGTAGAGCGAAAAAAGACCTGCAAAAAAGGTTTCTTTTAAAAGTCCTGTATCTCTCTTAGTTTCCGAGATCCTTTTAAAGTAAGTGGTGACACAATTTAAATGGTTTTTCATCTTAAAATCACTTTTCGCTGATTATCTCAGAAACTAAGCAAGATACGATATTTTTATACAGATCTTTTTTGTAGGTCTTTTTCTGCTCTACAAAAAAGGTATCCACAAAAATTTCGCTATCTCACTTAGTTTCCGAGATATTCTCAAAAAAGATCGCTTCATCTATTTTGTACTGAATTTATCACAAAAAAAATAAATAAATAGAAAAAAAATATCACTAATTTAAGGAAGATATGTCAAATTATTACTGACAGATATTTTTCTCTGTATCATATGTCTCAATTCAATCAGATATGTTCATTAAAATTTTAATTATAAAATACGTTATTTTTTTTTTTTTTTTTTTTTTCATTAAAAGTAGGGTTTCAGTGAATGTTCAATGAATTTTAATGAATTTCAATGAAAATAATAATTGAGCGTATTTTCAATTTGTCAATGCTTAAATTATTCAGGCTATAATAATTTCATCAATTTTCATTGGCCAATTTAAATAATATATTAGTAATTTAATCTCTTTTCAAATCGACGAAATTCCATTGATTTTCATTATTTTTCGATTTTTTTTTAAATCAAATTACTGATGAAAACCAATAATCACTATCAAAAAATTGAAAAAAAAATTCCCAATAAAAAAATCACAAAATTACCATTCACAAATCGCACAATTCTCAATCACTTGGAAAAAAAAAAATTTCTCACACTTATTACAATTTAATTTTATTCAGCAGAACATTGCTGCCGTTAATCCAGACAACAATCAACGTTAATTTTTCCCCTCTAATTCCCCGAAAAGAAAAATAAAAGAAAATCCCTTTTTCCCCCTCCCCGAAAACTATCCTAATTATTGAATTGACTAAAAAAATTATTCACGTGTGTATACATATATATATATATTAACTTCATTTATTTAATAATTTTTTCCATTTTATATAAACTCAACGACTCGATCAGGATAAATTTAATCGCTATCTATACAATCTTACATTAAAATTCATTATTTTCCGGATAACATGTACAGTCTTAAAACTCGACCTAATATCAATGTTTCTCCCCAAGGAAAAAAAAAAGAAGAAAAAAAAAACTATCCCCTCCAAAAAAGAAAACCACCAAAAATGAACCTTGTGCTTTTAAAAACCAGAAACGAGCCTTCGGCATTCCAAACGTCCGCTCGTATCTCTTCTCCTCTCTCCAAAAAAGTGTATCACTTAATTTTTCATTTTTTTTTTTTTTCATCACCACGAACATATAAACACATCACCTAAACCGTTGTATTAGTCCTCACTTCATCCTGATGTCTTCTGATGAGTTCAAGATACCGATGACGTGGATCGCAGTAATGAAGCAGTGGTACCTAGACATCAGTACCAGTACCCTCTTGATAGCCCTCATCTGGTGAGCTTCTCGTGGACCCAAGTACCCGTTTAAGTGCAGAAACAGGAGGTAATACAGGTACACCTTTCTGCCAAACCCTAAGCTGTTTAGCACCAGGTGGAAATTGTTCAATTTGTATGCCAGCTTGAACGCCACCATCCTTGTTCAAAAATCCACTAGAATTAGGCTGTGTATAGCTGCCATTTCTCTCTGTATTCCATAGACTCGAATAGATCAAGCGATCTTCAATGATGATATTTCCAATCTGTTCATCACCCCCATAATCCCCTAGTTCCTCAATATTCGTGCGTGTATCCCTAATGAGATCTGGATTATCAATGGGCACTAATGAAGCAGTCGAGGAGTAACACTGTCCATGTACCACTGGACGTGCCTCTTCAAAAAGCTCTTTTCCACTGATATTAGCACTCTCTACATCGTGCCTCTGAACATAATTTAGTCCTAAACTAACTGGTTTCTCTTCCTCCTCGATCTTATTATTAGACGATGCAAATCCATTTGCCTCTTCACCTGCAACAACCTCGATTGTCGCACTCTTGACGTCCTTCAATGGCATCCTTCTGAGTCTAACAAAAAGCACCAAAATAATCAGCAGAATAAAAAGAATTAGAACAACAAGAGCTGCTGAAATACCAGCAATTTGTCCAGAACCAAGTGTCGACATTCCAGCAGTTCTCAATGATACGTGCAGTGTAAAATTTGCCTCAACACTACCAGCACGATTTTCTCCAGAACAATAAAATTCACTTGAATCTGATTCTTGGGCGTTGGTCAGTATCAATGTCGAACGTTTACTAAATTGTCCTTCCTCATAGATGAATATCTTTTGATGGGTACTGAAGGATGTTTGATTCGTTAGTAGTTTACCATTCCAAAACCACTTTACCTTTGCTGGTGGTATAGAACTAACACGACATACAATACTTGCATTTTCGCCTATTGTCGCTTCAGCATAGCGGCTTGCTATTACGAGAACTGGTCTGCATGCAAAATCATCCAGTTCTAATTCGTTGAATGGACGATTTTGTAATTGTTCTGGTCCACTGCAAACTGGTGTTATTATGAGTGGTAAATTATTTCGTGTCAGCCACTGTCGTAATTCACGCAAATGACAATTACAAATCCATGGATTTTCATGTAATTCAATGCTTTTTATTTTGTTCAATGGTTGAAATGTTCCTGGATAAAATTTTGTTAAATTGTTGCCATTTAGTTTTAGAGATTCGAGAGAATTTAAACCATTGAATCCATTAACTTCGATTTCATTTAATTTTGCATTTGATAGATCTAGTTTAACCAAATTTGGCGTTGTTGAGAATACAGTGTTATTAATGAATTTTAATGGATTATTTGATAGAGATAAATCACGTAAAAATGGAGCTTTACGTAAACTCATTGATGGTATATTTTTTAATCTATTGTAACTCAAATCAAGTTCAATTAAATTTGTTAAACCAGTTAATGAATCATTTTCAATTAATTCAATACGACAATAACGTAAATATAGTCTTTGTAAATTTGTTAAACTAACACGTATAAATATATTATTATCTAATAATTTAATGTCATTGTTACTTAAGTCTAATACTTGTGTTTCACCATCAATTTTATCTGGTATTGATGTTAATGAACGATTTATACATTCAACTGTACGTTTACCACTTTTCCATTTGCATGTACATTCATTAACACATTTATCAGCAATAACAATTGTTAATGTTATTAATACAATGCCAATTGGCATTAATATTGACAAACGCCTCTTCATTATCATCTGTTTTTATTAAAAACCGTTTTTTTTTTAAAATTTTATTCAAATTTAATCCATTGGTAATTTTTACGTAAAAACGTGAAATCTCCACATTACACTATTATTCATCACTTTATCGATGAAAAAAAAAGAAAAAAAAAATTAATCACTAAATTGTGAAAATCCCCTTGGGGGTTTGGACCAACCCGTTTTTTTTACTCACCACTTTGATAATCTCAAACTCTCGGAAATCAGAAAAACTCCACAGACAAACATTTTTCACATTTTTTTTCTTCTCTTTAATATTAAATTGAAAAACCACAAGATCACTGATCACTTAATCCCCTTTTTGTTGATTTTATTGAGATGAAAAATGCACTATTCACTTCACGATTCCTCTTCTTTTTTTCTTTTTTTTAATCAGTTTTTTGGAGAACTGAGAGATACCTGACGCTTACGCCACGGTGGTACGTGAAAAACTGAGGGGAGTACGCCATACAGCGCCATCTGGCAGTTAGTCTCTTCCCCTCCTTCACCCCCTTTTTTTCCCCTTACCCTTACTCTTTTACCAAAGCTCTATATATATATATATGTGTGTGTGTGTTTCGAGACTGGGGTGGCGCTAGGAAAGGTTAAAGAAAGACGTACACTATAGTTCTGTCTCTCTCGCTCTTGCTGTGATTCCCGGGCACCCCTACTGCTATTTCTGTATGTGTGTGTGTACGTGCAGAAAAGTGCCCAACACACACACACACACTTGTGCATGTATTTTTCGTAACTGGGAGAAGATGCCCCTTTTACACACAGCGTGAGCCACCACCCGGTGTGTTCACCCTCCCCTGTCATGATTTTCTCCCCCTTTTTTTTTCGTCCCCCTCCTCCCCTATTCTAAGCTCCCCTCAATGCCCCCTCCCCCCTTTCATCGCCCCTCTAACGAAAAGTCTTTGGGCGCCTACGCGCTTGCGCACGACTGAACAGCCCAACTACTACTGACGCTCTACTCCCCACTGTCCTTCTATTTATTTCCCCCACCACTTTCGCCCCTCCCCCCCTTCCCCTCATCATGGCCTGTGCCAGAGAGAGACTCTGGCAAGCGCGCACCGTATCGAATGCTACGTCACGCCGGGGGTGAGAGATATACGAGCGTTTTCGTAAAGTGCTTAAATGCACTGCCAGATTACGGAAACGAAATTTCACGAGTTTTAAGAGTGAAAGAGAGAGAGAGATAGGGGTGGAGAGGAGGGGGGTGGGGAAGGTGGATGACTGTGTGTGACATAAAAGTGTCAACATTAACTTCGATTGTCATTGGTCGTAGCCAATTGAACGGGTATTCTTTCTCTCTTAAATGTCGAGTTTACTCTCACTCAAAGTTTCTTATTTCTTTTTCTTTTATTTTTTTTCGTCGCTTTTATCCGTTGAAGAGATGAGATTCTTTGGTATATTGGAGGTGTATGAAGACATGCGTGATGCTGATGCGACAAATCGGGGGAATTGGAGGGAAAAGAAGAAAAAAAAAAAAGAGAAAAAGAAGAAGAAGAGGAACTGACAGAAGATGATGCCTCTTTTTCCCCCGAGGAAATAAACTTTTACCTTTTTGCTTCTTTCTCTTTTTTTCTATGCATATATATATATATATATATAGATGTGTGTATATGTATTTTTCATTTTTTTCTTATTCACCCTTGTGTACCGGTAACGAGCCATCGTCATGGGGGGGCGCACAGGGGGCGGGGTAACATCCAATGTGCTCGTGACGGCCATCTTGCGCAAAGAATTATTACAAAAAAAAAAAAAACGAAAAATAAATAATAAAAAGAGAGAGAGAGAGAGAGAGAGAGAGAGAGAGAGAAGAAAAAAAATAAGCTCAGACAAAGGTAAATGCAAATGAAAACGAAGAGAAGGGCTGAGCGTTAAGGGGCAGAGCAAGAAAATTAAGGGGAAGGGGGGAAATTTTATGAGAAAGAGAGAAAGAGAGAGAGAGAGAGAGAGAGAGAAACAAAGGGAACGGAGAAAACGTTTGGGACGCCTTTTCTGTCTGTCTATCTGTGTAAAAATTCTTGTTGAAGGGCCTTTTAGCCCTAATTGGCTGTCTGAATCGATATCACTCACGGTGGGAGGGGGAGGAAGGGGGGGGGGGGAGCGACCGAGAGAGGAATATTGATGTTGCCGATGGGTGAAAGGAGATATGGGGGGGGGGGGGGTGAGTGTGGGTTTAAAATCGAGATTGAGATGGTCGGGTAGTGTAATGCTGAAATGAAGGGCACGAGGGGAGGGGAGGGGAGGGGGGAGACGAATGAGTCTACGAGATTGGACAATAGTTGAGTGAGTTTATAAAACAAAATAGATGTGCCTGAGGGGGGGGGGGGGGGGGATTTGAGGGTAAAGAAGAGGGGTTGAGGAGTTTTGGAGACTGTCTCATAGGGATTTTTTGCAGAGCAGAATGATGGGAGCATCGGAAATAGGTTTAGATTGGAGAAGACGTATCTCCAGTGGATTTAGAGATACCTTAAGGATGATTGGGAGGTACAATCGGAAAGAAAATTGAATTTTTGTGTAAAATCGTTAATAAAAATTTATACAAGATGAAATTCTCAAATCTCATTCAGTGAATTTGTCAAATATTCGTTGAATCTTGGAAGTAGGGATTCGAGAGAAATGATAATTGAATTGTTTATTAATATTTATTTGAATAATGTTGTAGTGAGAAAAGTAACAAGAAAAGGCGCCTTCAATCCTTTCAATACAATACAATATTTCTTATAAAACTTCTATTCTTTTCCTTCACATCCAAACTGACACACGATTGCTTTCATCAAACTTAATATCGATGGATTACAGTCTCTCTTACTTCCGACAAATATTCACATCGACGACATGTTCCTTTCAGTCTACCCTCTCTTATTCTTTTTCCCCCACCACATATAGAAAAAATCAAGTTTCCATGAGAATTTAGCATCGGTAAAGTAATTAATCTCAACAGAATGTAATGAGGAATCAAAAAAGCCGTAGAAACAAAAAAATAATTGAAAATTGAAGAAATTTAATTATTTTTTACATTTCTTCAAATTTTTCAAGATTTATAGAAATGTAAAAAATAATGAAAATCTTTCAATTTACAATCAATTTTTTGTTTCTAAAGCTTATTTTATTCCTCCTTATATTCCTTACAGATTCACTGGATCATATTTGAGAATTTTATCTTGTATGATTTCAGTAGTGAAGAGGTAAAACAAGATAAGTCTCTTTTTTTCTCATTAAGTTTTTTTAAAATACCTTAAAAAATAACCGAGAAAGTGCAATTTTGCCCTAAAACTCTTCTGCAACTCTTGAAATTCTCTATAAAAACAGATGAGTAATATCACCTTATCTCGCTTAGTTTCCGAGATATTTCCTTCGAAATGACCTCAAAGATAAGTCGATTTATCCTGTTTTACCTCTTCACTACTGATTTGTTATTAACGATTTTAGACAAAAATTCAACTTTTCCTCCGATTGTACCTCCCAATCCTCCTTAAGATGTGCTATTGCGTAAGGAGTGGATTCAGGGAAACATATGAAGAAACCTTTTTTGTAGAAAATTGAATTCTCTCCAAAAACGGTCTCTTGAAAATTTCTCGTAAACTTGCCGATTTCCAAGATATTTTTAAAAAAAGACTCTTCTGATTTTTTGACGAGTTTTTGAGTTTTTTGAAGGGATCTCGGAATTGTGAAGGGAAACAAAAGCTTCAAAAAATGTTTCTACGAAAAATCCTGTCTCCAATACTTTTGGAAATATTTCGAAAAAAGTAGATGAGATAGAGCATTTTTTCTCTTTTCTCCTGAAATTTATATCGAAATTTCCGAGTGAGTGCTATTGCACTTGAATTTTCTCTTCAATATATATCCCGTGTGTCTATTCAAGTGACGTACGTTGCCAGTATTGATGAAGCTCTTTTATACAGTGGCAGTTTCATTTTGAAAAGAGAAGAGAAGGAGAATTCTGTGGCAGTGAATGCAAGAGGAAAGGACATTTTGGACAAATGCTTCTAAATTCAATTAATTTACTTCAGCACTGATGAAATTTATTGGCAGACGAAGGCACAATGATTTTCGTATTTATCAGAATTTGAAGGACAAGTATTCAAGACTATGTCAATGTCAGTAATCCAAAATTATTACAAAAGATTTCGATTAGGGTTGTGTGAATAGTACTTGAATTGAACTGAATTCAATAGTAATAGGGGAAAGTGGGGCAAAATGGACATTGTAATGAAACAGTGGGAGATAGATTTTTTTTGTTGGAGAATTTGATTGTTTGTGTTTTTGATAATCATACCTGATAATGCACCAGAATGGATAAATCGAGTGGACTGTATTTACGAGTAGATAAATACCCCCAAATTAGCACCAACGCTGGTCTGAAAATTGGATAGGTTTTTTTTCTCCAATAAAGAGAATCCGGATACACTTAAATGGACATTTAATTAACACTTTCGTAACTTGATGAAATACACTGAGTTATGGATAATTGAACTGACCGAAGCACAAATGGATATTGATAGAAAACCGTTACATTGATAAGAGTGACACCGAATTACATGGATTGACCGTCTTGCTCCATGGCTTGATCACGAAGAATGCGACCGTTTCGCCCCATGGCTTGACGATGATTCCTGCCGAATCCCTCAGTCTCGTTCCCCGGTAGCGAGGCTGGCCCACCCGAATTTAGCTGGGACTATCCGATCTAATTCAACCGGATTTGCCCAGGATTTTTGCCAGAAGCCTGAACATTGATTTTTTTGAGCATTTTTGAGGGATAAAAGTCTTTCGATTTTTGAAAAAATTCAGTTTTTTTTCAGAATATCTGCGGTTTTATTAGTCGTAGCAACATGTGATCGATTTCAAATGAAAGCTGAGATCATTTTCCATCGATTTATGTAGATTCGAATGAAAAAATATCGATTTTTCAGATAGTTATGGCAACTTTTGTGAAAAATTACTCTCATCAGGTTTTGCCCTATAACTATTTGTTTTTGTAGAAAATTTCAAGAGTCACCCAAAATAATTAGTACAAGAAAGACATATCTCCATTATTTTCCGAGATATTCTCAACAAAACTGATAAAAAATGGATTTATCTTGTTTTACCTCTTCACAACTGAATTTCATCTATTTCTATATTGCTCAAGTACTCGGAATAATTCTTCTCCAGTGCACATTTATAACAGCCAGAATCAGTGAGGAATATTACTAAATTTCTCCCTCTCGTTCTCGAGTGACAATTTTTAATGCTCCTTAATCATCAAAGAAGCGAGTAATTTAAGGTAGTATCCCAGAGTCCAGTCGATAAAGCAGAAAGAAAAATGAGGATTTGTAGACCAGTTTCCTACTAATTGCGGATAATTCGGAAAAATGTGCTTTAATTTACCCGAAAAGAGTGATTAAACTATTCGGAAGTCATATCTTCAGCTTGTGAATATAATTTTTTTTTCTCGATTTTTTTTTACATGAATCTCCCATCACATGCATGAGATAGAGAGAGAGGCAAATAGTTACGATGACCTTCTAATTAAAATTTCTCAATAACTATACGGTGAATTGAATATTTTTTTCTTCTATTATTTAGTTAAAATGCTGTTCTCTTCGCCAATTGTTTCTAAATAATGGGTCAACTGTGTGGTTTTTTAGTAATTTCGTTATTTCTGTCCGATTTAGGGCGTTTCATCTCCACCACTGCTATTTTCAGTAACTTTGACAATTCATATCTCATAAACTGCACGGACAAAAATTATGAAAAAATTCAGAAAAATGTAAAAAATTATCATCTTTGATATGACATTAAAAAAATAAGGGTTCAACTGTACTCGAATTCAGTGCGATACTACCTTAATACCCAATTTATCAGATCAAAGAACACCTCACTAATAGATAAATTCAACGTGAAACACACTTCATATCAATGAGTTTACCATTGATAACAGCATTCAGCCAGGTTCAATCGTATGTAACTACAGGCATTGAGCAAACGATAAGCCTGAAACACACGAATACACACACACATACACACACTTCTAGCCATAGCAATATTGCTCACTCCAGAAGCTCAGATTGGAATTGGCCCGAGTATCCTGTTCACAAGAAGATAACCGTGTAATGGTTATCCTCGTGAGAACCCCCTCGATATTGACTGTCGTCGTTTCCCTTTATCACTGTTTTTTTTTTTCTTTTTTTTTTACAATTTTTCGGAGCAATAAACAATTTTCCACGGATGAAAAAAAAATGAGGCGATACTTTAAGTGCAGATTCATCGCGGAATATCTCGGGAAATAATGGGCTTAAGGGGAAATGTCAAGAGACTTTTTTTGTGGAGAATTTAACTCTCTTCAAGGAAGGTATCTTGATAAATTTTCGTGAAATTGTTATTTTAGGAGATATTTGGGAAATAGAGGAGGTTCTTGATTTTTAGGTCTTCACTTATTCAAAAAATTGTGGCTGGATAAGCGCAGATCTATGGAAAAATATCTCGGAAAATAATGGGTTTAAGGGGAAATTACAAGAGATCTTTCTTGTAGAGAATTGCATTCTCTGCAGAAAAGGTTTCTTGACATTATTCCCCTAAAATCCCTAGATTTTGAGATATTTTGAAAATAGAGAATATGAAATTTTTTCGAGTTTTTTTAGAATTCAATTTAAGGGAATTTCTTGAAAGTCCTTTTTCTTGTGAATCTCAAAAATTCCCCATAAAAAAGCACCTGTCGAATTCCCCTGGATTGATTACAAAGATATATTCTCCACAAAAAAAGCAACAAAAAAAAGCTTTTTTTTTCGGACAATTCTTCGGAGCAATAAAAAATTTCTGATGAATGAGAAAAATGAGGAAATCTCAAGTGTTTGATGGTTAATGTTTATTTTCTGAAACTTTAGGCTAGTGAGCTAATACCATTGGAGTTAATACAGTAAATTGTATACATATATATTCAAACTCACATTAGCAAACCTTTTTCTAGAGACATTCCAAAAAAATTCACATATTTCTTATAAAATTACAAAATTGCAGATTCACCTTACAATATCTCAGGAAATAATGGGTTTAGGTAAAAACGACAGAACTTTTTTTTATAGACAATTGAATTTTGTCTACAAAAAAAGTCCACTTTTCCCACATTTTCCTCTAAATCCACTAGTTTTCGAGATATTCTCAAGATAAAAAACATGAAATTTTCTCGCACTTTTTCGGTTTTTTCTTTTCAAATTAAATTCACAAGAATTTTTGCCAAGGGACCTTTTTTTTTTGTAGATTCCCAAAAAATGACCATAAAAAAAGCACTTGTCAAATTCCCCTAGTCTCATTAAGAAGATGTATCCTCCCCAAAAAAAAACCAAGAAAAAAATCACTCATCTCCCTTCATCGTCCCCCAATCACTAGCTTTCAATAATCTCCCAGTGAATTACGATAAAAAAAAAACAAAGTATTTGAATGAACATGTTATCCTCCCCCGTAACAAGAAAATGTGGCTCATTAGATGATAAAAATCAGCATCTGATCTAATTTAAATAATGAGAAAAAGTTGGAATAAAAAATTACACGCAATTTCCTCATTCTCAAATTATCCTTGAAAGAAGAAGAAGAAGAAAAAAGAGAGAAGAAGAAGAAGAGGAAAAAAAAGAAGGTAAAAATCCTTGAAATTTTCTTCTACCCCATCAAATTGAGTCTGTAAAGACCCTTTCTCGACGAAGATTGATGAGTGAACTATTACAAATCTATCCTCTTTTTTTTTTCCTTCTACCATCTCAACAATTTCATCGTTTACGGAATTGATGATTTTCTGATAAAGTTCATTCGTTAGTTTGGGCTACTACACATGGCCCGACTCTCAGGGCATTTCATTTCGTTTAAACATCAATTTTTAAGGTAATCCTAGTAGTAGATCCAAACTATCTACTTTTTATTTTCTTTTTTTCCAAGTTACCATAAATATTCTAATTATTCCTATTTTGTAACATTTTACCGATATTAAAACGATATCCACGATAGTAAATTGTTATTAAATAATATTATAAATATCCAATATTGTTGCGAATTTGACTCACACTGTTCCAGTATCTAGGACTGAGATTGGAGGATCCTCGGATTTTAAATACCAATATTCCCGCCATTTATGGTTTCATGTAATTAATTGAATTAATCGTCGCTATATGTCCGGTAACATGGATTTTTCATGATTTCAAAAATTAATAGACACTCTGACGAACAAGAATATATATAGTTATATAAGGAAAAAATAGGTCTGTAACCATGAATTGTTGCAATGAGACTGGAACTGAACCCCGCTTATGGAGTTTCAATGTTAATTTAATTTTTTTCAAAAATTAATTTTGTCCTTATTTGTACGGTAAAATGGGGTAAACTAAATTTTTAAAAAAATCTTCTCATGCTACTCTATCGAAAGTGACCAAAATTGAAAGGGAAAAATAGATCGCTGGAACTACTTGGATTACCTTAACTAATAAGACTTGAGTATGAAGTAAAATAATCAATAGAAAATTGAGTTAAGTGAAAAAAAAAAGAAGATAAATTTACGTTATTTTGAAGGGATTCTGAAAAATATGAGGTTTACGAGAATTTTTCATAGAATCTTTTTTGGAGCCACTGAAATTCGCTACAAAAAAGGTCATTTAGCATTTTTTGATCAACTGACTTGCCTCAAAGATATTTGCAAAGAAAATCTTCAAAAATTTTCTGAACTTTCAGCATTGTAATCATGACTCCATAAAAACGGAGATAAAATTGAGGATATCTCCGAAACGAGTAAGTTTATCAAGAGATGCCAGGAGAGCTTTTTTGTAGAGAACTTTGAGCTCTTGGAAAAAGGTATCCTGCTAAATTTTCCTATACTCAGTAGTTTTCGAGATATGTTCGAAAAACTCTAAAAAGTCCAGAATTAGTCTCTCTCCACCATTCTCAGAATTGATGATTTGTTTATTAAAGGCATTCATTGATTCGGGTTACTAGACGTGGCCAGAATCTCACAGTATCTCAATCCATCCAGACATCAATTTTTAATCGAATAAAACTTCAATTTGAAGTGAAATAATCGAGGAAAAATTTAGTGAAGTTAAAAAAAAAGAAAATCCATTTACTTTGTTTTAAAGATATCTTGAAAATGATGAGAGTTGTGAGAATTTTTTATGGAACCTTTTTCGCAGCCCTTGAAATTCCGTACAAAAAAGGTCTCTTGACATTTTTCCCACAGTCCACTCGCTCCAAAGATATCCCTAGAAGAATTCCTCCCCAACTAAAATCCCAACTTGCACCAAAAAAATCATAACTCCATAAAAACAGAGACAGAATCGTGAATATCTCCGAAACGAGTGCATTTATCAAAAAACATCAGGAGACCTTTTTTGTAGGAAATCAAATTTCCCCCAAAAAAGCTCTCTAACAAAATTCTCCTAAACCCATTAGTTTCCGAGTGCCTTAAAAAAAAAAACTCTTGAACTCATGAACTCTTCATAAATCCCCTGTCTCCAGTTCATTTATCACTGAATTGATAATGATCCATAATTGAAGATCCCCGGATAACCTTTGAAAATGTCAGGTCTATATAACGTGCATTATCGTCCACTTTGTTACCTGAATACACTATGAGTGTAAATACCAAGACCTTCATCAGAACCAATTAATTTCATCGTCGTCGTCTCTATTCCAGACATTTGGGATTCTGGCATTAGATTGATGCATTCTATTTGAATAAGCTTCAATTCTCTCTCTCACTCCCAATTTCTCAGTATTACAAACTATTATATTCGTCTATATAAATGTACACAAATTTGCCGAAGAGGGATAACATGTAATCCATGATACTAGGGGATATGGAAACTACTTCGCACAGTTAATGTTTCAACTGGAAAACTTAGGATCAACGAAATACACAGTCAAAGTGTGACAGTAACTCATTGGATAACATTCAACTAGTACTTCTCTCTTCTCCAAACATCTTACTGATTAAATTATCGTTTGTCCAGTCTGACGTATATTCACACTAATTACACACTGGGATATGTTTCATGTACTTTCCCAAAGTAATAATACAACTGGAAATTTCACGATGAAGTTTCAAGCAAGTGGAAATTCCACTTGAATTACTGAAATTTTGCTGGAAAATGTTAAATCTATTAGAGTTTGGAGAGGAGTTCAAGGTTTTTCTTTGGAATTTATTCTTGGGAATTTTTGGGGGAGATTTTCTTGAAAATTATATGTCAGAAATGGAAGGAGATAGCGGAAAAAAACGAATTACCATTTGAAAAAATGCTTAAATATGTGGACATTGTTGGTGAATTAAAAAAAACGCAATTCATAGAAAAAATCGAAAAAAAGTGGACTTCACTCTCAAAAAAAATGCCCAATCATCTCAAAAGATGCCTTCGGTCGCAGTTTTTTTAAGGATTTTTATGCTGAAGTTTCAAGCAAGTGGAAATTCCACTTTAATTACTGAAATTTTTAGGAAAATGTTAAATCTATTCAAGTTGGGAGAGAGTTTAAGGTTTTTTGGAATTTATTTGGGGAAGTTTTGAGTGAATTTTCTGAAGGATTATATCTTTGGAAATAGCGGAATTTTTGTAGAGCGCAAAAAGACTAAAAATGAAAAGGTTCTCATGAAAAATTTTGTATCTTCATTGAATTTTGAACTATTTGAGAAAAATTGAGAGGATAATAATCCTTTTTTTCCAGGTTTTTTATGCTGAATTTTTAGACCTGTGGAAATTCCATTTGAATTACTGAAATTTTCAGGAAAATTTTTAATCTATTAGAGTTTGGAGAGAGTTTAAGGTTTTTTGGAATTTATTTTCGGGAGTTTTGGGTTGATTTTCTTGAAGATTATATTTCGGAAATTAAAAGAGATAGCGAAAAAAGACGAATTATAAAAATAAAAAGGTTTTCATGTAAAATTTAGTAGGGAAAAGTGGAGCAAAATGGATTTCCATAGCAACATCTTCTAGGGATTTTTTTCGGAGTAAAGGACTTGATGAAAAAAATCTGAAAAAATTTGAAAACATGTTCAAATATGTGGATATTAATGGTGAATTTTTTCAATTTTTTTCGTAGACGCCTTCACGCTCAAAAAAAAATCCCCAATCATCCTGAACCTCAGGTGCCTTTTTGGCCTCAGTTTCCCTTATCTTCATTAGAATTTCCAGATATTCTCGAAGAATTGAAAGAATAAAATCCATTTTTTTAAGGATTTTTATGCTGAAGTTTCAGGCAAGTGAAAATTTCACTCGAATTACTGAAATTTTCAAGAAAGTCTTAAATCTATCAGAGTTTGGAGAGAGTTTAAGGTTTTTTGGAATTTATTAAGGGGAGGTGAATCGAGTTTAGGTGTTTTTGCAGAATTTTTGAGAATTTTTAGGATTTCGACGTTTTTTTTGTTGGAATATCTCGGAAATTGAGGGAGATAGGAATTTTTTTATAGAGAATTTTGAGAGTTACAAAAAAGGTTTCTATGAAAAATTTCGTATCTCCATTGGATTTTGAAATTTATGTGAGAAATTGAGAAGATAAGATAGATTTTTTTGTAAAATCACTTTCTCAATGAATTTATTTGTGTCGTTCATCTTGAATTACCGAAATTTGTGGAAATATTAAATTTGTTAGGATCTAAAGAGAGTTCAGGATTTTCTGGAAATTTATTTCAAAGGAGTAAAACGAGTTTAGGTGTTTTTACAGGATTTTTGAGAATTTTCAGGATTTTTTTGGAGTTTTTTTCGAACTATCACGGAAATTAAGGAAGATAACGAGATTTTTCCAGAGAGCTTTTTTGTAGAGCGTAAAAAGACGTCCAAAAAGGATTTTCTTTTTTTTTACGTACAAGAATATTTTCATGAAAAATTTCTCATCTTCATTAGATTTCGAGATATTTTTTGAAGAATTAAGAGAATAAAATGGTTTTTTCAGGATTTTTATGTTGAAATTTCAGACAAGGAGATATTCTTCCAGAATCACAGAAATTTTTGGGAAATTCTAAAACTGTTAGAGTTGGAATTAAGAGAATTAAAGAGTTTTTTTGGTATTTTTTCTGTGGAACTAAATCGAATTTAGGTGTTTTTGCAGGATTTTTGTAAATTTTGAAGATTTTGGGTGGATTTTTCGTTTTTTTTTTTCGATATTTCGGAAACTAAGCGAGAGAGGGGATTTTGTGAGGAAACCTCTTTTGCAGAGGATTTCAAGAGCTACAGGGAAGGTATTCACGAAAAATTCCATATTTCCATAATTTTCAGAGATATATCTGGAAAACTCGTGAGTTGAGATCGAATTATTCAAAACAATTTAATATCAATTAAAAAAATTATTTTTAAATTGATTTCTGATTAATTAATTAATCTTTCACATTTTGTCAGCTAGATGAAATGAATTAGAAAATTGAATTAGTGGAATTCTGAGCCATTAATGCTCCAGAAATCTCTAATTTACGGATAAAACTGTCAAACCCATAAATTATTTTCAACTAATTGACAGAAAAATTGACATTTCCATCTTATAACACGAAAAAAAATACATAACACGTTACTAAAATACCGAGAAATGTCAAATTAAAAATATTCATCTCTCAGTGTCTCATACATTTTTTAAAGATGGCAAAAGTTCACAAGAGTTTAAGAAAATGATAAATAGTCGCAAAAATTGAGGAAAAAGTCATTATTAATACTACACTCAGCAAAAAAATTAAGGGAACGCTAAATTTTGTCAGTTTTTTGCTTGATTTTCAAATGACTGTAACTTCGCCAAAAATCATCGTATCAGGATAAAAAAAAATTGTTGGAAAGCTTGAAGTTTCGACTCAATAGTCGACTTCAATTTAATTGAAGCTGAAAGATCAGGCTACACGATCCTGATAAGGGTTAAGTCGAATTTTTTTTTTAAGTTCGTGGAACAATTTGAAAAAATGAAAAAAAAAGAAAAAAAATTTTCCCGCTTTCAACCCTCTTATCTCATTATAACGGATGGCCAAAAAAAAATTTCCTCTCGAAATTTCAAGAGTAGAAATTTCAAGCTTTCCAACCATTTTTTTAAAATCCTGATACGATGATTTTTGGCGAAGTTACAGCCATTTGAAAATCAAGCAAAAAACTGACAAAATTTAGCGTTCCCTTAATTTTTTTGCTGAGTGTATATCTCGGAATCTAAGCGAGATGGAGCAATTTTTGTAGAAACCTTTTTTTCAGCCCTCGATCCCTTCTTCAAAAAATGTCTCTACAAAAATTGCTCTATCTCCCTTAGATTCCGTGATCTTAACAAAAATCAGTCGAAAAAACTGGAAAAATCGCAGTTCAACTCCACTTTTTTGCGAATATTTCGGAAACTAAACGAGATAGAGAAATTTTCGTAGAGACTTATCTCTTATGAAATTCCAAGAGCTACAAAAAAAATCTACGAAAATTTTACTATCTCTTATACATTCCAAGATATCTATAAAAAATGAGAATTAAAGTATTTTATCTCCATTCATTTATTGAATAATTCGAGCAATTCAATAGAATAATTGATGATATTTAATGAAAAATTCATTTCCTCGTGCTATTCAATCAATTGAAAGGAAAACATATTGCATTATTTAAACACAGAACACTGGGAAATTTCACATTTATACGAAAATTAAATATATCTGTTAAATTTTATGATTTCATTGGAAATTTAGTACACTTGAAATGTAAATGTGCAAAATTTCCGTTTATTAATTTGGTATTTCACATGTGTGTGTTTCAATGTGAAATAACTATTTGATCTGCCAGCATTGAATAATTGTTTAATCAAGATTTTCCAATTTTAAGAGGATTTATGGGATATTTCTGGATTAAAATTAATTACGAAAATTTTACGGGGAGAATGGGATAAAATGGACTTTTGAGGGAAAATGATTGAGGATTTTTTTTCGGAGTGAAGAATTTTGTGGAAAAATCTGTAAAAATTTGAGAAGCTGCTCCAGTCTGTCTGCATTGTTGGTGAATTTTTTCAGATTTTTCATACAAGCCACCGCTCTTTAAAAAAAATCGAATCATTTTACATTGCTGGTCCATTTTGCCCCGGTCTTCCCTATATATTTTTTAATTGTATTTTTTTTTCAAGTTAATTTTTCTTTTCATGCAGGATCAAATATTCATTATTCTTGTCTTTGATCCTCGTGAAATTAAAATGTGCTTCTTTTCATTGTCTACGTTTTGGGAAGATGAAGATTTACGGATTATTTCAGTCGTGAATAGAAGAGCAATTCGAGCTTAATTACTTTTTTTTAATTACCTCGAAATTGAGGGGAGATAGAGAAATTTTCGTTGAGACCTTTTTTATAGAGGAAATTAAGATCTACAACAAAGGTCTGAAGCAAACAAGTCGTATCTCTTCTGGATTTCGGGATATTCTTTTTAAAAAAAACAGTTGCACTCAAAGAATAAAAATTTTGGGATTATTTTTTCTTTTTTGGGAAATGATAGGGTTGAATGGATATTTCTGATGAAAAGGATTGAGATGGAATTTTTTCGATAATTCCATTGAAAAGCTGAGAAAATTTTCGGTGGAAAACATGTGTCAGAATTGTTTTTTTTAGGATTTTTTGAAAATTCAAATATTTTGGGAACGAATTGGGGGTCAGTTTTCTTTTTCCTTTTTCATTTTGAAAAATGCCCACTTTTTCGAGAATATCTTCGGTTCTATTCGTCGTAGTGACTTGGGACCGATCTTAAGTGAAAGGTGAGGTCATTTTCCATTAATTTATGTGGTTCTAAATTTTTTTTAATCAATTTTTGAATGACTTATACCTTATTATGAAAATCAGTTTTTTCACCATATCATCTTCAAAAATCGATTTTTTTTTGAGAATCACATGAATTTATGAGAAATGATCTCACTTTTCATTCAAGATCGGCCCCAAGTCATTGGGACCAATACAATCGGAGATATCTCCGAAAAAATGAAATTTTTAATTTTCTTAAAGGATTAAACCCTTAATTTCCCCTCAAAAAGAAGAATTTTCAAAAAAATCTCAAAAATAAATTTTGACATGTGTTTCTTACCGCAAATTTCCTCAGCTTTTCAATAGAATCATGAGAAGAAACATATCTCGAATATTTCCCCTGATTTTTTACGATTTTCATAACATAAAACATCAGAAAATAAAATGTGCTCTTTTCAACCCTCAAGATATTAAAATAAATAATTGAAAAAGTTCACTTGTTCTATTTAATTATTTTAAATTCATGGGATTTATGATTTATAGGATATTCTGGATCAATCAATGACAAAAATCTCATTTTTTTTTAATGCTGTATTCCAATTTGATTTTTCTTTTTATTGAGGATCGAATATTAATTTTTTTGTCGTCGATCCTTCTAAAAATAAAATGTTCTGTTTTTTTTCCTTATTTCTTGTTTTTATTTTTTTGACAGTGAAAATCATTTTAGACTGGACTTGCTAGAATTTTGAGCTTTACTCTATTTTTTTCTCAATTGTTCAATTTTTTTTGTTCTTTAATTTTGGAAAAATACCAGCAAGTTCATTCTTTACAATTATCATTATATTTTCTCTCGGTTTCGATTGATAATCGATAGAATCAATACAAATCAATTATTTTCGTGAAATTTGTGTTTGCCTAAATTCAAAACATTTTTTTTTCTTTTTTTAAACTCAATCAATCGTAATAAAAGACAAATTTGACGGATATTATTTATTCTTCACTTTTTTTTTTTTCATTATTATTATTTAATTAATAGAAGACATACGCCCATGTCGAGTCTGTGCAGTTTAATCAGTTGAATGAAAATTGATCAAATTTTTTTCTCATCAATTTCATTAAATTTGAATTCATTTATTTCCCAAATTTCCGTATTTTTTCGTTTTTTTATTTATTTTTTTGCAAATTCGTCAACTCTCATATTAGTCAACAAAATTCAATTAATCAATTTGCAACGAAAAAAAATAGCAAAACTTTAATTTTTCAAATTTTCTTTTTTTCTAATTTTTTCCCTCAAGAAAAAAAGAAGAAAAATAAATCGCAAAACTCGACATTGAGATAAATAAAAAAAAAAAAAAATAAAGTAGGAAAAAGATAAATTGACTCGATCGATGCAGTATTGCATTAATGAACGGATTTTTTCTGAAAATTTTCTTTTTTTTTTGTTGTAATTTTATATTTTTTTAAAATTTAATTAATCTCTGAAAACAATAGGATATTCCTTTCAGAATTTTTTCAAATTTTCTTCAGAAAAAAAAAACAATTTTTTTTTCATTTTTTCAAAAAAATTCAAAAAAAAAATCCTAATTTCAGGTTTTTTTTTCTCCAGCGTTTCGGCCAACGCTAAACCCTCTCTCCTTCCACTCCCTCCCCACTTTCCTAACTCCCCCTCTTCTCAGATCCGCGAATCCCAAAAAATTACTGCCGATAATTCCAACCGATTTCCTCAAATCCCCCCTCCTCTTCACCCCCCAAAAATTCCTCACTCATTGATATTAAAAAAAATCCAAATGAATTAATTATCTCATGCTAATTACGCGCAAAGTGCCTCACACATTGCGCCCTCTTTTCAATGGATAAAAAAAAGAAAAGAGCCTCCCCCCCCCCCCCTGAAAATGAGTAGAACCCCGGTGTTATATCCTCTCCCCCCTCCCTTTTCTCTCTCATTCATTGGAAACGCTCGAGCTGATAATAAAAGTGAGCGATAGTGAATAAAACATTTCTGTAAAAACTTTTCTGATACTTTTAAACATTTTTTTTTTCCTTTTTTTTTGCAGCTTCCTGAACTTCCTCTCAAAGACCTTTGGCTCAACACTTCGTTGAAACTTTCTTTCTCTCAATTTTGCCCCCCCCCCTTTTATTTTCAGCAAATCGATCGTTCACAGGTATTAAAAGCCAACGAACGAGAGAGCATGCGCATTAACAAAGTTTGATGATAAGATTTACTTTTTTTTTCCTTTTTTCTCCTGATTTCGTTTCATTTTGCTCAACTCATTTTACTCATTGAAAGTGTCGCATTGAAAATTCAATGACACTTGATAATGAAAAGGACCTCATTCAGCCCTTTTCAAGCTCTCTCTTCCCCTCACTCTCTCTTTCTCTCTCTTTTTCTCTCTCTCTCTCTCGTAATCTCGGTACTTAATAGAACACTGCGTTAATTCCCTCACAATTTAATGTTCCACGTGGAAAAATCCTCATTTTCTCTTAATTTTCTCAATTGAAAGGAGAATTAACGTAGTTTCTACCAAAAAAATACCGTGATTATTTAATTAATAAAAAAAAATTGTTTATTCAAGTGGTGGTGCTCCAAAAAAAAACTACGAATTTGTTACTAAACAAATTAAATCGCAATCCTATTTCAATAATTTTCTTCATTTTTTCCATGAATTTTCCATAATTTAAGCTCGATTATCGAAAAATTAAACATTTTTTAAACTATTTTGACAATTTTTTTGATGAATGAAAATGGAAAATTATACGTTAGTCTACTCTAAAAACGCCCCGCAGTTTTTTCTTATATTTTTTTATTTAAACATTAATTTAATCGAATCGTGGATTTATTTTTCAAGAAAAAAAAATGATGAATTGAGGATTATATCCATTTACCGTTAAATATCTCCGGAAATAATGAGGATATGAAAATTTCGAGGAATACCTTTTTTGTAGTCCGCAGTCGCCTCTTCAAAAAAGATGTCAACAAAAAATTCCGTATCTCTATCCGTTAACGAGATAAATCCAAAAAACCTCAAAATTCCTCAATTAATCACTCAAATAAATAAAACCACGGGGCAAAATCGTTTATTTTCTTTAGATCTTCCTGCATAAACAGACTTTTCGTTGGTCTGATTTACGGAAAGCCGATGGACACAATTTTTCAACTTCGTAATCTTTTTCTTCCCTCTTTCCTTTTTTTATATATAATATATATTTTTACTTTTTCTTGTTTTTTGTTTTTTTGTTTTTTTTTTTCATTTATCATTTTGCAATAGCAATTAATACGTTGGATTATAATTTACAATAGTGGCATGGATCTACCAGCACTCATCAGTCGGATCACACAGATTAAAAAAAAAAAAAAAACAAGAAGAGAGATAAAAAAAACGATTTAAAATTGATTTATATAAATTTTTTTCATTTTGTGAATTCATTTTTCACTCAAAATTCTTCATTTTTTCTTTTAAATCGTCTTTTTTTCACTCTTCTTACGAATGATTTTCACACATTTGCTCGACTGCCACGCAATTTTTTTCCCTTTTTTTTTTTGGCCCAATTATTATTTTACAGTGAATTTTTTTTTTTTTTGCGAAAAGGCTCGGCTCATCGCTCGGCCAAATTACCTCGTATTTAATTAACACATTTACAATGCTTTATTAATTTTTTTAACTCTTCAATCATCGCCACTCACATTGTCTTCATTTGATTGCGATTTTTCAGAGTGAAGAAAAAAAAATACGTGATGTTATAATATGCGTTTCGTGACTGCACAGGATCGTATTTTTTCATTGTCTCTTTTATTTTATCAACATTTTTTTCCTTTATTACTCAATTTTTGTTCTGTTTTATTTATTGAACAATGATTTTGTTTATTTTTGATACTGAAATCAACGGTGTCTTGAATATTGCGAGAGAAAAACATCACAGCACCAAGTTTTGTACGAGTAATTTCATTATTTTTCCATTTTTTTTCAGAATTAATTCAACAAAAAAGTGATAAAATTAGACGATTTCAGGGATTTTTTTTCTTCTTATTATTGCGAATATCTTTTGAGCAAGTGGATTTGGGGGAAATTATCAAGAGACCTTTTTTTTAGACAATTTAATGGGCTAAAAAAAAGGGTCTCTTGGTAAATCCTCCTAAACCTCATATTTCAAGATATTTAACGAATTAATTGTAATTCTTTTTACGTTCCTGAATAATTCTCGTTTATTTCAAGCGGATCTCCTCAACGAGTGGATTTACGAAGAAATGTCAAGAAACCTTTTTTGCAAAGAATTTAATTCTCTTCAAAAAAGGTTTCCTGACAAATCTCCCTAGACCTAATACTTTTCGAGATTTTTAATAAAAATCACTCGCCTGCTGAATTACAATTGAATGAAATAATAAAAAAACAATGAAAATACTCGTTTGAATTTACTTTTCTTCTCGAGACCGTGAATAACAGTTTACAATTAATTTTTCACCTTATTTTAAATCAATAAATTTATTCTCTTGATTATAGATATATATTTTACGATCCCCCACAAGTTCCACGAAGCCCATCAGCCAAATGGTTATAAAAATAATTGTATAAAATTAGTCAATTCTCATCTCTGATTCTCAATCACAGCCAAAATAAAATTCACATTCAATTGCCTTCGAGGTAAAAAAAAAATGCCGAAAAAAAAAAACAAAACTTCTTTACTCATGAATGAAAAAAACATTTTTCGCTCGTAATTTTCATTATTTCCTTTCTTTTTTCTTTCCATTTTAAGCTGTGATCGAGTGATTTTAATTTTTTTTCAGAGTTGTTTTCATGACCATTATTGAGATTGCAAAATCAAGCCACGATCAAACTATACATATTAATAATTAATTTACACTTTTTTGTTTATTTGTATCGCAAAATTTCATATTTCTTCAATTTACTTGGAAAACAGCGATTTTCAATAGAAAAGAAAGAAAAAAAAAAACGAAAAAAATCTCAACAAAATTTTCTCAAGTTTATTGAATTATAATTGTTCAGTTTTCCATTTTTTTTTTTTTGATAGTGATAACGACCGTAGAATTCGAATTATCCTCGATATAATCAAAGAGCCAATCGTTAAACTCTTGATTTACAATTATTCATGAAATTTATTAATAATTTTTTTTGTTTTTATTTCCTTGTGAAATAAAAAGTAGAAGGATTGAAAGTATTGAGGCCTTTAGTATCAAAATTCTTGTTTTCTTCTTTTTTTTATGTTTTCATCTAATAAAATGACGCAATTCATTTTATTTTAATAATTTTTTTTTTTTCATGTGTTTTGTTCTTCATGCTGTATTTACAACGATAAAATGCATTAATGAATTCACAATTAAACGTTTTCCTTTTTTTTTTAAATTCACCCATTTCCCTGTTATGTGTGTGTCTTTGTGTAATGTGTGTGTTATGAAAAATGCTCAAATCCATCAAACATTTTTCTGCATTTAACGTTTTTCTCTTTTCAGAATTTCCTTTTTTTTACATTCTTTTTAGAATTGAATCCAATTATTTTATTTATTTATTAAATTTAATTTAATTTTCCTTCCTTCTACGCAATTGTGCTCTTGATAATGGCTTGACTCTGTCTATTAATCAATTATTTACATTTAAATGTAGAATTTTCCCTTTTTATTTTTTATTTTATTTTTTTTTTCCTATGTACAGAGAAAAAAAAATGACTCGCACCCGGCACTCGCGCTCACACTTCAGTCACTGAGTTTATTTACCTTTAATATTCATTAATTTTTTTTTGTTTTTTTCATTTTTTTTTATTCTTAAATTCTCTGCATTTTTTTTCCTTTCATCAATCAAATCAATTATTTCTCCTTTAATTGTCTATGTACAAAGAAAAACACATCCTCTTTTTTTTCGCATTCACGACTGAAAATTTTCCTTTTTTTCCCCCTTAAACTGTTTTTTCTTGCGAAAAAAAAAATCACCTTTTCTTCAAATTTTCTCCTTTTTTTTAGCACTCAAACTGTCTTTTTACACTCGCTATAATAAGCACGCACACCCCATAGAGACTTTTTTCAGACTTAAGTAACGTTTTTTTTTTTTTCTTATTTATTTCAGTTTGTTGATTTGTTTTATTTAATTATTTTTTATTTTTCTCACTTATTCTTCATTTTTCCCGATGTGTTCGAAGTATTTGACGATTAATGCCATAGTATGTACGAGTCACAGAAAAAAAAAAAAAAACACTTTTTCCTCTTCTTCCATGTTTTTTTTTTCGTTATCGAAAAAAAAAGTTATTTAATATTATTTTATTTTTTTTTGGGTTTTTTAAGTTTTTTTTTATATGGATTTTTTTTTTGTAATTGTGAAATTCAGTTAATTTCATTTGTTTAAATCATTTTTTTTTAAAGGAAACTACTTCGACACATTACCTTCCTCCATACTGTTATTGTCGTCTGGCCTTGCTACGTACAAACTTGGATCTATGACCTTGGGTATTGGCTTTATTTCTGTACCAAGCTCCTGCTCAATACGGTGTAAATTGAAACGATCCTCGTAGGTTATTAGATTAATTGCAATACCCAAGTGGCCAAATCTACCAGAGCGGCCAATACGATGTAAATACGTTTCAGCCATTTTTGGAAAATCAAAATTAATAACGACATTCACAGCCTGTACATCAATACCACGTGTGAAGAGATCACTGCTTACCTGTTTTATTTGAAACAGAAAAAAAAGGGGGAGAGTGATTAGGAGAGAATTTTTTTGATTCAAAAATAACGAGGGGAAATAATGGTTTAGAGGAATTTTGAGAGCTTTTTTTTTAATCAAGAGACCTTTTTTAAAGAGAATTTAGGGTACTACGAAAAAGATTTCTTGACAAATTTCCCTAAATTCTATAATTCCTGAGACATTTTCACGAATATTAATGAAGATTTTTTTTTCTATATTCAATTTCAATTGAAATGAGAATTTAATTTCTTATTTTTCGAATCTAATTTCGTGGATATTTAAAAGAATATGGAATTTAAGAAAATTTGTCAGACTTTTTTTGAAGCTTTTGAAATTCTTCACAAAACCGTTTTCTTGACAAAGTTCCCTAAATTACATATTTTCTGAAATATTTTCCAAGATTTCGATAAAGAATTTTATTCATTGCAATTAAAATGAAAATTAATTAAAAAAAAAATTAAATTAAATTTGTAAATATCACAAAAAATATTGAATTTAAAATAATTTATCAAGAGACCATTTATGTCCCTATGAAAAAGATCTCATGGAATTTCTTTTTAAACTCAATATTTTCGAGCTAGTCTCCGAATTATGGAAACGTCAATTTTTCACGTGAATTTAAATTTCAGAGAAGCCAAAATTTAAACGCTAATAACAATTACTCACCAAATTTCGGCATAGACCAGCGCGAAAATCATGGAACACACGATTTCTGTGTGCTTGTGCCATTTTAGCATGTATGTAATAACAGCAATAACCCAAATCTGTAATTTTTTTAGCCAACAATTCAACACGTTGCGTTGAATTACAGAATATTATGCTCTGCGTTATTTGTAGCTTTGAAAATAATGTATTGAGGCAGTGTACTTTCTGGCGTTCTTGGACAAAAGCATAGTACTGTGTAACACCCTTCAGTGTCAATTCTTCCATTAAATTAATCTCGTATGGATCTCTTAAGTGTTTTTCCATGAATTGTTTTACAGTCAATGGGAACGTGGCTGAATACAGCAATATCTGTCGTTCCTGTGGTAATCTGTAGAAAAAAAGAGAAAAAATTAATTAATCATCTCAAGAAAAAAAAACAATTAGCTTTTCGCAAATATCTTTGAGGCAAGTAGTTTTCGAGAAAAATGTCAGGAGACATTTTTTGTAGAGAATTTCATGAGCTACAGAGAAGCCCTCTTGATAAATTAACGATAACTCCATAGTTTTCGAGATATTCACAAAATAAGCAACAGGTGATTTTTTCACTTTTTCTCAGTTTTTATTAAATATTTCGGAAAATAAGATAAGATATTGCGAAAATTATATCTATCTCGTTTAAATTCCGAGATACGTGATGGCTCCGGTTTCAGACAATTTAGAGCTAGTTTCTGATAGCGTGAATCGAAGGCAACAACTATTTGCTTATTGAATATAATTCAATTATATTAATACATATTCTTTACGCTGAACAAGTTCAGCAATAGAATATTAAGTAATATATTGTATATCTAAAGATAACTGAGGAGTTTGCAAAAATTGTCAGTTACTAGCGCACTGTCAGTAACTGGAGCCATCCCGGTATTCGAGACAAAGACGAAAATTTACTTTTTTTTATTTGTTTTGTTTATTTACCTGGAAATAACATGATCCAACATGCCTTTGAAGTCTTGTGAGAGGAGCTTATCAGCTTCGTCCAGTACCAAAATTCTGCAGTGATCCATGTTAGCAACATTTTTGTCCATCAAATCGAGAATTCTTCCCGGTGTGGCAATGATCACTTGTACTGTTTAATGAATAAAAAAGAAAAACAATTAATATTCGATAAATTTAATCAATTCTTCAATTGTTAGGGATTTTGTAAGGCACCTTCTGATGAAAATTAATGGGAAATTAAACTTAAATAAATTGGGGAATTTTATAGAAAAATTTACCCAAAAATTGAGAATGTATTTAAAAAAAACGTATTTAGAAGAAATTTAAGAGAAATTGAAAAGAAAAAGTCCGAAGAGTCAGAAGTTGATAAATAAATTAGAATATTATTTGTGAATGAGCCTCATCTTTATTGTGATCTACTTTGAAACAAGCCTGGCACCGGACACAAAGGGAAATCACAAACTCAATAATTTTAAGAATGAGATAATTAAAATGATACTGAAAATAACAGATATCTGATAATCTTTAGCTTTTTTTCTTTTCCTGAAAAATGAATGATAAAAAAAAATTAAAAATATGCACATGTAGAAAATTCGAAAAACTGTCAGTGTAATCTTTTCAAATATTTTTTTTATAATAATTAATTTGTTTTTAAAAAAATCCTAAATATTGTCAGATTTCTGTTAATTTTATTATCATCAATTGAATGGAAATAATGTGATAAATGAATAAAAAAAGGAACTTTTTGTGAAATAATTGAGGAACTTAGAAGTTAAATAAGGAAAAAAGGAAATTTTGATTCAAGAAATGTAAAATTGATAATGAATGTAATTTTGGTAAAAAAAATTGAGTAATTTGACGAAATTGAGATGAGAAGGTTCATTACAATTTGAATGAATGATAATGAAATCAGCATACATGCGACAATTTTTTGAATTTTTTTAAACAAATAAATTATTATTTAAAAAATATTAGAAAAATTTGCACTTATAGGTCTTCGAATTTTCTGCAACGTAGAATCTACATGTGCATATTTTTTTATTTTTTTTTACAATAATTTTTTTTACTAAAAAAAAAAATTTTCAGACGTGTACTATTACCAGTATCATCTTGATTGAAGGAAAATAATAATTCACCTTTTTGGTAAATCCTCATAATGTCGTCGCGCAGATTAGTACCACCAGTAGTTACCATAACCTTAACATCCATGTGTTTGGCGAGTTCAATACAGATTTGGGAGGTTTGCAATGCCAATTCTCTTGTTGGCACTATGACTAATGCTTGAATAACGTCTTTCTTCGCGTCAACCTAATGAACACAATTGAAACAAAGTTATAAAATTAATTAATCAATCAAAAATGAGCATAACTCCAAAAACATGAGTTCTGTTTAATTTTAATATCTCAGAAGCGATTGGAGGTAGGAAATTTTTTCTAGACCTGTTCTGTGGCTCTTTCCTTCCTCTAGAAAAAAGGTTTCCCCGAAAATTTCTCTATTTTCCTTCAATTACGAGATATTACAAAAAAACGAGAAACGAAATGTAATAAAAATTCAAAAATTCCCCATTTTTCTCAGCTTTTCCAGAATATCTTCGAATTTAAGGGAGATAGAGCAATTTTTCCAGAGACCTTTTTTGAAGCTCTTGAAATTATCTACGAAAAAAGTCACCACAAAAATTTTCCTATTTCCTTCAGTTTCTGAGAAATCTTTTAATAATTGAAAATTCTTTTTAAAAAAATGATAATTACCTGCTCCAATACTGGAATTGAGTAAGCCCCAGTCTTTCCTGTACCATTTTTGGCACGCGCCAGAATATCTTTACCAGAGAGGGCAATTGGTATACTTGCTTCTTGAATAGGCGATGGTTTTTCCCATCCTTTCTCAAATATCCCCATAAGAAGTTCCCGCTTCAAGCAGAATTCTTCAAAATCGTTACCACGTGTGTCTGTGACATCCTGAAAAAAAATATTCAAAAAATTTCGAAAATTAGGAAAATTTCTCAAATCAGTATCGAATAAAAATGATAAAAGAATAAAAAAAATTCAAATTTTTTAAATTATTTTTTCATACTTACACTTGTCTTGATGCGTTTGTCCTGTGGTGGAATTTTCAATTTGGCTTTCCAACCCACGTCATCCATTTTTTCGAGATCTGATTTACTACTCAGACCCGAACTCAACATGTGATTGGAATTAATATGCGTTTCGGTCATCATTTCGATAAATTTTTAGTTTTCTTATTAATCTGAAAAAGAGAAAAAAGTTAATAAAATTAATTTTTTTTTTGTCAATAGCTTTTCAAGAGTATCTTGGAAACTAAGCGAGATAGGGCGGTTTTGCCTGAATTCTTTTTTGTAGCTCTTCAAATTCCCTGCAAAATCGGATTCGGCTGAAATCGCTCTATCTCGCTTAGTTTCCGAGATATCTTCAAACTAAGATCGACAAAAAATAATGGATTTTTTTTCGATCTTTTTTTTCTTCAATATCTCGGAAAATAAACGAGATAGCGGAATTTTCCATATCTCTTCTCAATTTTGAAATCGAACAAAAATGAAATTTGGATTTTGCAAAAGTTTAGAATAATTCGATGTTTTTTTCGATTATTCTTTGAAAATATCTAGGAAACTAAGCGAGATAGAGCGATTTTGTCTCAATCCTTTTCTGTAGCTCTTGAAATTATTTACAAAAAAAGGATTCAGCAAAAAATTGCTCCATCTCGCTTACTCTCCAAAATATGTGCAAGAGAAAAAAAAATCGACTCAATTTTATGTCGTCGCAATTGAATTTTTCCTCGAAAATCGCCTGAAATTTATTTTCATAGAATAAATAAATCCCGAAAATTCTCTATCGCAAATCGAAAAACAAAAACAAACAGGCGAGGTCACCTTTCACGTAAAGTATCTCGGAAAATAAGCGAGATAGAGCGATTTTGTCTCAATCCTTTTTTATAGCTCTTGAAATTCTCTAAAAAATCGGATTCAGGTAAAATCGCTCAATCTCGCTTAGTTTCCGCGATATTAAAAAAAAATGAATGATTTGAAAAAGAATTGAATAAAATCAATTTTTTTTGCAATTGTTTTTTAGAAATATCTCGGAAAGTAAGCGAGGTAAAGCGATTTTGCCTCAATTCTTTTTTGTAGCTCTTGAAATTCTCTACAGAAAAGAATTCATGCAAAATCGCTCTATCTCGCTTACTCTCCCAGATATTCTTAAAAAATTAGCAAAAAAAAATTATGCATCTCGAATAAATCAATTTTTTTTTTAATTTTTCGCGAGCATCTCGGAAAATAAGTGAGATAGCGCAATTTTACAGAAATACTTTTTTGCAGCTCCCAAAATTCTCTAAAAACCGTCTTCGAGGAAAAAAAGCATATCTCCCTCACTTTCCGAGATATCCTCAAAAATGAGAAAAAAAATTAAATAATTCTCTTCGATCTTTTCTCAATAAAATTTTTCTCTCCAAAATAAAATTCGAATAAAATTCATTTTATAACAGAGAATAAAACCCCGAAAAATTCACTCTATCATGAATTGAAAAACAAAAACAAACATTTGAGGTCACCTGACTCTCTTTCCTCTTAACCCAAGCGACTAATTCAAAAGTGCCAACGGTTTTTCTCACTTTAATATTATTGAAAAATATCGTTTACACAATAGAATAAAAGAAAATCCTCTTTAATCCCCAATGAAAGCCTCAAAACTTCGAAAATATATAGATTATAAAATTCAAGAAAATAATCTCCAATTTTTATTTTTTCGTCTCTTTGTGTGTCTTCAGCTCCGAATATAAAATTCAAAAATTCAAAAAATTCCCCGAAAAATCCGTTAAAATCCTTCAAATTCTCTCTTTTTTTCCCTGAAAAAAAGGCGAAAAAATGAATATTCCAGATGTGTTTCTTGCACTAACCTCCGTTAAAAAGTTAACAAAAAAAAAAAGACGCTAAAAAATTGATGAAATCGAGTGCGAATAGCGGTTCAAGACAATTTCCCCCCCAAAAACTCGAAGTTTGCATGAAATAAAAGCCTCAATCCTCAAAATAAAACGCAAACCACAAAAGAAAAGAAAAAAAAACGCCAATTTTTTTTTTCTCAAATAAATAAATAAATCTTAAAGAGAAATAACTTAATTAAAATTAATGAAAATAATTATTTTATTGTAAAGTAATTTTTTTTTTACCTCGAGAAGAGAAGAATGTACACCGATGCTGTTTGAGAGCGTAGTACTTCAAGCAGGGACAAGAAACACACTGAAAACGCCAAAATGGCCGCCACAAGTACCCCCTCTCCCCTATTCCCTAGCTAAGACTCTATATATCGCACTCTCTCTCTCTCTCTCTCTCACACGCACTTTCCCCTCCCTCCCCTCCGCCCCCTGGCCCAATGTCAAGTTTCGTTCTTGTTACGCGCTTCAAAGCGTTTTCTCCCACTCAAAAAATAATTCACCCTGTTACTTAATAAATGTATTTTAATGTTTTTTTCTAAAATAAAAAACTTATGAGAATAAAAAGTCACGTTTTTTTGTTGGAAAATCCTTTGTCCCTTCACACAACAACGTTCGACACGAACGAAAAAAAAAAAAAACTCACCCGAACACTGTTTTTTCTTTTTTTTTACCTCGCCAATTGAGTGAATTTCTTTTTGGTAATCGTTGGATTTTTTGATTGAAGATTGTTCACGTTTTTTTTTGGGGGGTAATGTAGATTTTACAACGTTACGCACTGCGTTGAGTGCCAGAGATTTTGTTAATAAACTCGGGCGTTAATTATCTATGTTTTTTCCTTTTTTTTTTAGGTTTTTTTTTAACACGGAATGAGTGTCATCAAGGGATAAAACACCACTTGGAAGAGAGAGACTCTTTGGTTACACAGTTGAAACGTTGGAATTGGATGCGATGATGGCGCTGGTTTGGGGGAGAGAGGCGCATGCGCGGGAGATGGGCGGGTTTTCATGGATTGGCGGGAAATGACGGGGGATTTGAATGTTTGAGGGGTTTTTGAGGGTTTTTTTGGGGGAATATTGAGGGAATTGAGGGAGAGTGCTTGGTTTAAGGGAGTATTTTAAAGTATATTCGATAAAACAGAAAAAAAATAAGGATTTTTAGATTAGTTTCCAATTAATTGCTGATAATTTGGGAAAAAGTGCTTTAATTCACCGGAAAAAATGATTAAACTATTCGAAAGTCATATCTTCAACTTGTGAATATAATTTTTTTTTCTCTAATTTTTTTTACATTAATCTCCCATCACATGCATGAGATAGAGAGAGAGGCAAATAGTTACGATTACCTTCTGATTGAAATTTCTCAATAACTATACGGTGAATTGAATATTTTTTTCTTCTATTATTTAGTTAAAATGCTGTTCTCTTCGCCAATTGTTTTTAAATAATGGGTCAACTGTGTGGTTTTTCAGTAATTTCGTTATTTCTGTCCGATTTAGGGCATTTCATCCTCACCACCGCTATTTTCAGTAGCTTTGATAATTCATATCTCATAAACTACACGGACAAAAAATATGAAAAAATTCAGGAAAATGTAAAAATATATCATCTTTGATATGGCATCAAAAAAATAAGGGCTTAACTGTACTCGAGTTCGCTGGGATACTACCCTAATGAGATGAAATCAGCATAACTCCATAAACGTGAGTTCTGTGTTTTCGAAATATCTCAGAAGCGGTTGAAGATAGGGCCATTTTTGTAGAAACCTTTTTCGCAGCTCTTTTCTCTTCTCTACAAAAAAGGTCTCAACAAAAATTTCTCTATCTCTCTCCAATTTCGAGATATTCTGAGAAAATGAGAAACGAATGAGAATAAAAATTCAATAATTTCATTTTTTTTGCGTAAAGTTTCAGAATCTAATAGAGATAGAGCAATTTTCATAGAAGCCCTTCCTTATAGAAAATTTCAACATCTACGAAAAATGTTTTTATGAAACTGCTCTATCTCTCTTACATTCCGCGATACGTAAAGACAAATTATCAAGACCAAGCAACTGAAAAATCCTCCAAGTCACTTCTTCTTATTTATTCCATCTCACACAATAAAATAATTCATTTAAAAACACTCGTGCTTCTCCATAATCATGAAACAGTCTATTCTCGTTTCTGTGATAATCTGTATTTACGACAAGCCTCTGGACAGTGACGCTCCAGGTATCTTCTCTGCGAAAAAGCTTTGCAACACACTTCGCATCGCCACTGCCACTCGTGATGATTCCGAGTTCTCTGATGAGCTCGTAAATTCGACCTAAAAAAAAAATTAAACTTAATCAATAGAGCCTTCAATTTACTTTTAGTAAAACCAAAAAAATCTCAAATTTTTATGATATTGAGAATAGCAGACATTTGATGATTTTTTGATTTTTTCCGGTTAGCAAATAAATCATTTCAAGAACATTAAAAATGCATATTTAGCAAATTCAAATAACTAAAAATACAAATTTGTCAAATATTTATTAAATAATAATTTATTAATTGAAAAAAAAACTGTCAGATGTTTGCTATTTTCAGTATTATGAAATCAGCATACACCTGACAATTCCTTTAAACAAATAAATTATAGAAATTAAAAATTCAAAAAATGCGCACTTACAGTTTTTTGAATTTTCCACATATGCATATTTTTTCCTTCCTTAAGAATAATTTATTTGTTAAAAGAAAGAAAAAATAAAATTGTCAGATTTCTGCTATTTTCAGTGTCATAAATTTTTCTGTTAAATCAGTAAAAAAAAAAGGAAATCTGATGAACTCGTGCTCTTTTTTGAACACTATTTCATTAATTAGCACTTTGTTATTCAATTGATCAATTGAGAGATCCACAGAAGAGGTTTTCATCGAAAATTCCTTTTTTTTTCCCAGTAGTGAAGAGGTAAAACAGAATGAGTCCACTTTTCGTGTCATCATTTTTTTGAAGATTTTTCGTTTCACTTCAATTTCGAGATATTGTGAAATTTCTATTTTCTTCCAATTTCTTCCAAATAACTTGGAAAATGAGCCCGAAATTTTTTTTTGCAACAAATTTCAAGAATTAAAAAAAAGGATAGAAGCTGAAAGATCGTATCTCCATTATTTTACGAGATATTTCTAGAACCTGAAGCTAGTGACAAAAAAAATCGGCGTTTTTACCTCTTCTCTAAAAAAATAAATAATTAAGACACTAATTAGTTAATTAACCTGTCAGCAAATGATTTATTACAAACTGGGCATTCAAAGGGTCTTTCCCCAGTGTGAAGTCTCAAGTGTCCCTTGAGTACCCAAGGACGATCGAAACTCTTGTGGCAATAAGGACAAAAATGCAGTATTTTATTTTTCTTCCAACTCTGCGAATTCTAAAAAATAAAAATAAAAAATTCATCAGTCCCAATATTTCAGCATCAATTTCTTGAAGATATCTCGAAATCTGATCAAGATGGAGCAATTTTCATAGTGATCTTTTTGTAGAGAATTTCAAAAGCTACAGAAAAGATTTCTATGAAAAATTGCTCTATCTCGTTTAAATTCCGAAATATTGGCGAAAAACAGAAAATTGGGTGAAAATTATGTAGTCCTCCCTTTTTTAAATGCATTTCAGAAAATAAACGAGTTAGAGAAATTTTCATAATGACCTTTTTTGTAGAGAATTTCGAGACCTACAGAAAAAATCTTAACAAAAATTGCTCTATCTCGTTTAAATTCCAAAAATTGTCCGGAAAACATGAAATTCTAAAAAACAGGTAGTTCTCTCTTCTTTAAAAGTATTTGAGAAAATGAACGAGGTAGAGCAATTTTCATATTTGATGAAAGTTTCAAAATTTTCTTTTTTGTAGAGAATTTCAAGAGCTACAAAAAAGGACTCCTTAAAAATTGCTCTATCTCGCTTAAATTCCAAAATATTTGCGAAAAACACAAAATTCTCAAAAATCATGTAATCTTCCTCTTTTTTAAAAGTGTTTCAGAAAATAAACGAGACAGAGTAATTTTGATAATTGCTCGAAATTTCGAAATTTTCTATCTCATAGAGAATTTCAAGAGTTACAACAAAGGTCTCCACTAAAATTGCTTTATCTCGCTTAAATTCCGAGATATTTCTAAAAGGAAAATGACAAAATAAAATTAATGTATTTTTCATTGAAAATAAAAAACAAAAACAAAATTAATGTGTTTCTCATTGAAAATAAAAAATATAAAAAAAAAAATGTGTTTTTCATAACAAATAAAAAAAAATAATGTGTTTTTATTGAAAATGAAAAAAAAAAATTACCTGTACTATTTGTGCTTGTGGCACTTTAAACTGTTCGAGGCTTTCCCTAGTGTCTCCAACGCCCTCACAACTTGTCATTAAGCTCAATTCATCAATTCCCTCATCAATTTCCTCCTTGACATCATCAATCTCATAATTATTACAAGAGGCATTATTAAAATTTTCTGGAATATCCAAAAAATTTAGGCCCATGCCACTGTCAATGAAATTGTTTCTCGTAAAATTATAACGTGTCATTATCGACAATTCCGAGAATCCTAAATTATTATTATTATTATTTTTTGAAGAAGTTTCTTTGTCTTTGATTTTTTTCTTGGATGTTCCTGCTGGTGAAATTGTCTCGTGCACTTGAAAAATGAAAAAAATAAAAAGTGTCAAGAAACTCAGCCAAGTGTTTTTATTCACGAAATGAGTAATTTTATTATTATTTAACTTACCTGTAGTTTCTCTGCACATTTTTCGTGATCTCACGATCGATTTCATGAGACAATGTGGCATTTTTTTTTTGTTATTTTCACCTTTTTAATAAAAATAGCAATTTTAAGAAGTTTTTTCTTGCACTTTTTTGACGATAAATAATTATATTGTGCAAAACCACTGGAGTAACGACAGAGTTTTGAGAGGAGGGGGGAGAGAGCCTGTTGGCTTTTGTTTTTAATGGGGAATATGAGGCAATGTCACAGTAATGGAATTTACTGAATTTAAATTTAGGAAAAATGAGCGCAGGTTTTTTTTTCTTTTAAATAATTTACTGAAAAGGCAGAAGAAGGAGATGATAATGAATATTAACATATCGTCACCTTGAAATTAAAGGGGCGTAAGTGTTATGCTTATATACAGGACTTACGCCTTTTTTTAATATATGAGACGACGATAAATCTGACTATTTTTGGGATTTTCCTTAACTTTGGACTGGTCTCCTTATGAAGGATTCACCGCCTTTTTAATTTTTTTTTTATAATCATTTGACTGAACGTAAAATTCTGAAATGAAATGGAATTTGTTTATTGAAATGTTTAAAAAACTATTATATTTTTTAAATTACATATTCTGCAAATTTGATGAAGAAATAAAATGAATTGATTATCGGATTTATTTCCATTGATTTTTGAATTAAAAATCTAATTGTTCATAGGGTAATTGGAAAATTATTAAATTAATAAAATAAATTCTAGGAGCTGGTGAAAATTTTTCAAATTTTTTCATTAAATCCGTCCCCCAACGATCTCTGATTTTTTTTTTCATTTTTCAATTTTTGGTGGTCATTCAAAGTAAAAACTGCTATTTTTTACGAAAAATTGCGCCATTTTGGAGGTGGAAAATCCCCTTAAGGTAAAAAAAAAAATCAGAGATCGTTGGGGGGGGGGATAATTTAATGATACTTTGACTAAATTTTAATAGTTTTTTATTTCTGATAATTTCCAGCTGAGATACAGTGATCACCGCAAATCGTCAGAAACGTTCTTGGAAAAGCTCCGTCACTGGCTTGTTTGTGGATATTTTCGCATAAAAAAATTACTCAATCTTGTTGAATCCATGCTCAATAATGTTCAAAAGGTTTCAATAAATCTGCTCAATCCATACGTCTAAAAAAAAATCCTAAAAAAAAAGATTTTTAAAAAAGTATCTAAAAAATGTGCACTTATAATTTTTTTGAATTTCCTAAACGGACATATTTTTTTTTTAAATAATTTTTTGTTAAGAGTTAAAAATTGTCAAATATCTGCTATTTTGTTAATATAAAAAAAAGAATATCTGCTATTTTCAATATTATTTTGTTCTATTGTATACTTATATGACCTTTCGGGCTTTTGAGATTCTCCTCCCCCCCCCTCCCGTGTGACCCTAATTCAAAAAACTATGGGTTGTAAATTTTTGAGTTATTTTGTTAATAATAATTTATTTGTTTAGAAAAAAAATTAAAACAGTTCAGTAGTGAAGAGGTAAAACAGGATAAATCGACTTATCTTTGAGGTCATTTCAGAGGAAATATCTCGGAAACTAAGCGAGATAAGGTGATATTACTCATCTGTTTTTGTAGAGAATTTCAAGAGTTACAAAAGAGTTTTAGGGCAAAATTGCTCTTTCTCGGTTATTTTTTGAGGTATTTTCAAAAAACTTAATGAGAAAAAAAGAGACTTATCTTGTTTTACCTCTTCACTGCTAAATCGTTGAATGTGTGATAATTTCATTATCATGAGCAAAAAATGGATTTTGGAGAGGTGAAGGAGAAAGAGGCGTTGAGTTTATTTTTGGAATTGTTTTATTGAGATAATATTTCGGAAACTAAACGAGATAGGGCGATTTGGAGTTAATGTTTTTTTTTAAGCTCTTGAAATGTTCGAAAAAAAAGAATTCGTGGGATATCGCGCTATCTTGCTTAGTTTTCGAAATATTTCGGAAAAGCTGTTGGAAAAAATTGGTTTTTACGGTTTTACCTCTTCGCCACTGAATTTGGGCTTTTCTCAGGTTTTTGAAGATTATCTCAGAAACTAATTTAAAAAAAAAATCAGTTTTATTCTAATATTTGAGATTTTTCAGAATTTTCGAAATTTTTACGAAATTTTCATGAAACTTTTATGAATTTTTTATAATTTTTTTTTCGGATAAGGCGATTTCGCTTGAATTCTCTTTTGCAGAGAATTTCAAGAGCTATGAAAAAGGACTTAAGCGAAATCCCCCTATCTCGCTTAGTTTCCGAGATATTTTCGTGAGAAAAATCGATTTATTCTGTTTTTTCGACAAAATTTGGAGTTTTCTAGGGTTTTTGGAAATTCTTTGGGAAACTAAGCAAGATAGGAGGATTATGCTTGAATCCTCTTTTGCAGAGAACTTCTATAGCTATTAAAAAGGATTCAAGCAAAATCGCCCTATCTCGCTTACTTTCCGAGATATCCTCAAAAAATGGGAATTAAAATAAATGCAAAATAATAAAAAAAATTGAATAAATTAATGAAATTAAATTAAATTAAATTAATTTATGAGAAAATGTTGCCAGTACGACATTCTATAATGTAATAAACATGTATCCCTGGAGTTTTTAAAATTAAAGAGTTAACGAAAATCAATTAACTCAAAATTCATTTTTCGATTATGAAAAACTTCCAAAATTCATTCAATTCAATTACGCGATCAAGGCTTTCTTGGTCCCATAAATAAGGAGCCATCGAGAACAGGAGAAAACAACTTTTGTTTACAAGATAAAAATGATGTAGAAAGAGTCGGCACAATGAGAATTTGAAGAGTATTTGTATATTATTCACGAAAATTCAGTCTCATTCGTTGTTTTCCCTCAGCAAAGCGTTCAGCAGTTTGAATAGTGAGATAGAGTTTATTAGTCCAGTAGCATCGTATACTCATTAATATTTAATTGTAAGTAATTAATTCATCTAATTAGTGAAAAACAGAGGAAATAACAAATATTTCACTTTCCCTTCGATTCTTCATAATTTCCCGTATTTTTTTTTTTTTAAGAATAGAGTAAAATAATTTAATTTATTCACTTTATTCATTCAAAATTTAATTAATTCCCCAGAATTTTTTTTATTCAATTATTCACTAATTTTCTCAATTTAATCCAATTTTTTCAACAATTAAAATTTTTTTTAAGTAATTTAATTAATTAATTATTTTTAATTAATTCAGAAATTAATTTTTTTTCTTCCAATAATTTTTCAAGAATTGCTCTATCTCTCTCTCTTAATTTGCGGGATATTCCCAAAAAACAATTGCAAAAAAAGAGACGACTGAATTAAAAAAAATTAATTAATTATCTATTAATTATCTATTAATCGCGTGAATTTCTTTCCAATTTTATTCACCTCTTACAGAGTATAAAAAAAAAAATGATTCACTTCTTATTGATTAATTTTCTTTAATTTCATTATTCAACATGAAATCAAGTAATTTTTCTGTTCAAAAATTGCTAAAAATTATTCACAATTTTTTTCGATAGTTTTTTGAGAATATCTCGGAAACTAAGCGAGATAGGGCAATTTTCTCTGGATCCTTATTTGTAAAGAATTTCAATGGCTATGAAAAAGTATTCGACAAAAATTGCTCTATCTCGCTTAATTTCCAAGATCCTCTAAAAAAACAATCGAAAAAAAAAGAAACGACTGAATTAAAAAAAATTGATTAATTAATTATCCATTAATCGTGTGAATATCTTTCCGATTTTATTCATTTTTATTGATTGATTCTTTTTAATTAAATTAATAAATATGAAATTGAATAAATTTTTTATTTAAAAATTGCTAGAAATAATTCACAATTTTTTTCGATAATTTTTTGGGAATATCTCGGAAATTAAGCGAGATAGGGCGATTTTGCCTGAATTCTTGTTTGCAAAGAATTCGAAGAGCTATAAAAAAGGATTCGTGTATAATCGCTTGATCTCTCATAATTTCCGAGATTTCCTAAAAAAAATCTATTGGAATAAAGCAACTGAATTAAAAAAATTAATTAATCGATTTTTTTAAATTTAATAATTAATCAACATAAAATTGAATAATTTTTCTATTTTTGTCCACGGAAATAGAGAACAAGTGCATAAATTTTGCTCGTAGGACGTTTTAATGATAATAATTGTAGTTAGTGTAAATTCCGTGGGTTTTTTTCATTTATAGTAAAAGAAATGGAGTGAGATAGAAATAAAAAGAAAAATAGCAAAAAAAAGTAATCGCGATAGTACATATATTTAATTTTACTGAATGAAAATGTGGGATGAGTGGTTGTCGACCCGCGAGTATTTCATTTCAATTTAAATTCTCCACGAGATAAATACATTATTATTTTTACTCTCTTCCTAGTACGATAACTTGTTAAATTTATGTGGTACTATTTTTCACTGAATTATCATTTTCTTGTTATTAATAGAATTTAATTAAAATTAGATGATGTAAAATTTTAATATTCAATTTTCATTTAATTTTGAATTTATTTATTTTTCAGGATATGGCGAGGATTAATTTTGTGTTTATCATCGTTCTTTTGTGTCTCTGTTATCGAGGAAATTGTAAGTATTTATGTGAAAATTAAAATTTACTTTTTACTTTTAAATTGAAAATTCCAAATTTAAGTATTTCATTTTAACTTTTGTTTTTTACATGATATCTTGGAATTTAAGCGAGATACGAAAATTTTTAAAGATACCTTTTTTGTAGGAAATCAAATTTACTACAAAAAAGGTCTCTTGATATTTTCCTCCCAAACCGCTCATTCCGGAGATATCTTTAAAAAACTAAAAAATCTAAAAAATTTACAATTTTGCAATTTTTAAAAAATTCAATTTTTCATTTAGCACTGGATCCTTGCGAGGGCGAACATTGGTTTAGATGTGGAACTGGAAGATGTCTCGAGGTACTGCTTCGCTGTGATGGTATAAACGATTGCGGTGATAATTCGGATGAATTAAATTGCTCGGAATCAATAAGTCCAGAAAATATTAAATGCAGTCTAAATGAATTTCGTTGTAAAAACGAAAATTGCATACCACTCGAGAAATTCTGTAATAAACAAGACGATTGTTTTGACAACAGTGATGAGTACGAGGGCTGCATAACAAACGTATAAATACATTGAATAATTTAATAATTCTACTTAAGGAAGTTTAGAAGGTATAATCGGAAAAAAAATTAATTTTTTGTATAAAATCTTTAATAACAATTTATACAAGATGAAATTCCCAAATATGATTCAGTGAATATGTAAAGAATGTAACGAGAAATAAAGTAAATCTTAAAAACGAAAAATTAATTGAAAATTGAAAAATTTCCATAATTTTTACATTTTTTCAAATTTTTCAAGATTTAAAGGAATGTAAAAAATAATGAAAATTTTTCAATTTTCAATTAATTTTTTGTCTCTAGGGCTTATTTTATTCCTCATTATATTCTTCACAGAGTCACTGAATCAGATTTAAAAATTTCATCTTGTATAAATTGTTATCAACAATTTTATACAAAAAATTTAACTTTTTCCCCATTGTACCTACCAATAATCCTTAATTTATAGTTTTTTTTTAAATTAATTTATATGTATTTTAATTATTACCAGAAAACGTGTTCGGCAAGTGAATTTCGATGTGCTAATGGCTACTGTATCCACCCAGAATGGCTGTGTGATGGTCAGGATGATTGTAAGGACAACTCGGATGAATTGAATTGTGGTAAATAATTAAAAATAATTGAATTAATTAAAAATTTTTTTCATACTTTCATTTTTTTTTGAAATATCTCAGAAACTAAAGGAGATGAGAAAAATTTTATAGTAACCTTTTTTGTAGCTCTTGAAATTCCCTACAAAAAAGGTTTCTTCATATTTTTCCCTAAACCCACTCGTTTCTCGGATCCTCTTCCAAAAATCTCCATCCTTCCTAATTTTTCTAAAAATCCCTTCAATTTTCAGAAAGTCATTCCACCGAGAACTGCACGAGCGTCAACGACCTCTACCTCTGCACCAATGGCCGTTGCATAGCCGCATCCAGTGCCTGCAACAAGCAAAACGACTGTGGCGACAACTCGGACGAGCACGAGACCGGTTGCTCCGTGTCCCTCCAAAAATGCACAGAGCTTCACTGCAGCGACAGCTGTCGTCCAACTCCAAAGGGTTCGTCCTGCTCCTGCCCCTTTGGGCACCGGCTAATGAACAACCGCACCTGTCAGGACATAAACGAGTGCCTAGAGACGCCAGAGATCTGCGACCAGCATTGCGTCAACGAGATCGGCAGTTACTACTGCCTCTGCGACATTGCCTACGACCTCCAACCGGACAACCGTACGTGTCGAGTCTCCCCAGACCGCGGTGACGCTCTTCTTGTCTTCTCGACGATGAACGAGATCCGAGGGTTGTACCTGCCGAAGCATGAGATCTACTTCTCGATCGCTAGAAACCTGAAGCACGCGGTCGGGGTCTCGATCGACGCCAATTACGTCTACTGGTCGGACGTCTACCAGAACGACGAGACGATCTTCCGTGCGCACGAGGACGGCAGCGGTACTGAGGTCATTGTAACCGCAGGCCTGGGCAAACCCGAGGAGATCGCGGTTGACTGGATAACCGGTAACATCTACTTCACCGACAGTCTATACATGCGGATCGGTGTCTGTACGAACGACGGATCCCACTGCACGATTGTGATAACGGAAAACGCCGAGAAGCCGCGAGGATTGGCGCTCCACCCAGCGACAGGAGAGATGTACTGGAGCGATTGGGGAAGTAAGCCTCATATCTCCCGAGCGGAGATGAACGGAAAGTCCCGATTTCCTCTGGTAACTTCTGATTTGGGCTGGCCGAACGGTTTAACCATCGACTATCCGGGCTCCAAGCTCTACTGGGTAGATCCCAAGAGGCAGATAATCGAGTCCATTAACCTTGATGGGACCGGTCGCAAGGTCGTTCTTCAAACCTTCGCCAAACACCCGTTCTCCATCGCTGTCTTCGAGGACAAGCTGTACTGGAGCGACTGGGAGACGAAGAACATACACTCCTGCCACAAGTTTACCGGGAAAGACGAGCGGACGTTGATTCAGGAGGTTGACGAGATCTATGGGATCCATATCTATCATTCAGTCCTGAAGCCTGATCTTCATAATCCTTGCAATGCTGGACCTTGTGCAGAGCTCTGTCTCTTGGCTGCTGATCACAACTACACGTGCGCCTGTAGTCCTGACAAGTACTTGGCGGAGGACAAGAGGAGCTGTCGTCGAATCCAGGATGTCCGTCATCAGTACCTGATGATAGCTGCTGGTGGGATCTTTATCGATTACTACCATGAAATTCTCGGTAAGCCAAACATGACGGGGACCTACACGTTCCACCATTTCTCCGGAGTCGTCTATGATTCTGTGGATGAGAGTATTCTGGTGAGTGACGAGAGGTCCAGTTCGATCAGTCGATATGACCCGGTTCTGGCTGAGTCAAAGAGGCTCTTTGCCATCGATAATGGGATCGTTGGAGGAATGGCGTTTGATGGCATGGGGAACAATCTCTACTGGTCTGACGTCCAGCACAAGACAATAGAAATTTATAGTTTATCATCTTCTGAGAAAACGACTCTGCACTTTTCTGAAAGACCAACGTCGATTCTCCTGATTCCAGAGTTTGCTATGATGTACGTTGCCTTTTGTGCTGTTGAAGAGTGTCATATTGACAAGATGTCGATGACGGGAAGCGGGAGAACGCAGGTGCTGATGAATCTCAGGGGTCCGAGAATCTCGCTTGTTTTCGACAGCGAAACGAACAGAATTTTCTGGGCAGATCAAGGAACCGGAAGAATCGAGAGTATTTCCATTGACGGAAATGACAGAAGACTCCTGCACTCTGGTCTTAAAGAACCCGTCAGCATAGCCATTCTCGGTGACGAGGTCTTCTGGAGCTTGCGTCACTCCAAGCGGATCTTCTGGTCCTACAAACACGAGAGCCTGACGAGGAACAAGGGTATCACGCTGATGATTCCTGCACTAGTCGACGTGATCCACTTGATAGCAACGGGTCCGCAGCCCTCGCTCAAAATTCACAAGTGCCGGGTGAACAACGGAGGCTGTTCGCACGTCTGCCTAGTCGAAACTCCGCATCTCCACATCTGCAGGTGTCCAACAGGAATGACCCTGAATTCCGATATGCGAACCTGTGTTCCCGAGACTTCGTGTTCAAGCGACGAGATTCAGTGTTCAGACGACCATTCCTGCATCGACCGAACTCGACTTTGTGACGGCGCCGATGACTGCCACAATGGCGAAGACGAGGAAAATTGTGGAACCAACGCCTGCAGCACCGACGAGTTTCAGTGCAGATCGTCCGAGTGCATACCCAAGTCCAGAGTCTGCGATGGTGTCAGTCAATGCTCAGATGAGTCCGATGAAGCCAACTGTGCTAATCACACCTGCGACTCCAACTCCTTCAGGTGTCCGTCAGGCTCCTGCATACCAAAATCGTGGGAGTGTGACGGCCAACGTGACTGCGAAGACGGTTCCGACGAAACCCTCAAATGCAAACGTCTCATCTGCCCCAAGTCAATGTTCACGTGCAACAATCACAAGTGCGTCGACGCAGAGCTGATCTGCAATGCCGTCGACGACTGCGGTGACAACAGCGACGAGCTCCACTGCACGAAAGACGTCTCTGTATTCTCCGGTCACTGCGCAGTGAGTGAGTACCGCTGCATGGGAACAGACAAGTGTATACCGATGGACAGCCGGTGTGACGGGGAACAAGACTGCCCCAAGAACGATGACGAACATCACTGTTCCCACTGTGCAAGTGACGAGTTTGCTTGCACGAACCTGAAGTGCATTCCTAGGCTGTGGATGTGCGACGACACCGACGACTGCGGTGACGGTTCCGACGAGAAAGGCTGCGACGACCACAAGATCATTGTTCCATCCAAGAACACCTCATGTCCGGAGTTCAAGTGCGTCGCCACTGGAAGGTGCATCCCGTTCTCGTTCGTCTGTGACGGTATGGGCGACTGTTTCGATGGAACAGACGAAAACGGACAGTGTTCGTCAGCGTGTTCCATCGCCGACTGCGAACAGCTGTGCCAGAGAACTCCGAGTGGACCAATCTGCCAATGCGAACCCGGTTATCGTCTCAAGTCTGACGGAAGAACGTGCGAGGACGTTGACGAGTGCGTGAGCAACGCTTGCGCACAGCTTTGTCGCAACAAAATCGGTAGCTACGACTGCTCCTGTTTCGATGGCTACGTTCTCCGGGGCGATAGAACCACCTGTAAGGTCGCGGAAGGCTCAATGGAGTTCATAACGGCCACCAAAGATGATGTTCGCAGGATCCCAGTGAGCTTGGACATCATCGAAGTCGTCCACCGACAACCGCACGTCGAAATAACAGGATTAGACGTCCATGTCGAACGGAGATCATTGTACTGGAGTTCGGAACTCCTGGGAACTATTCATGAGTTCAATTTGCGGAGCAAGGAACACAAGCGCATCGGGAACATCGGGAGACCACGAATCCTAGCTGTTGATTGGATCACTGACAACGTCTACTACTTTGATACGGAGAAGCCCGAGGCGATTAAGGTCTGCACCTTTGCGGAACGCAAATGCGCGGAAGTTTTGAAAATCGATGGGTCAGGGAGTGTCATGTCTCTAGCGGTGGAACCGAGGAACGGATTCTTGTTTTGGGGACAGACGTCTTTCATTAACTACGATAAGCCAACGTCGGAGATCTGGAGAATGGACTTGAACGGCGAGGGCATTACGAACATCGCGAGGGAAGATCTCGGCGTCGTTTCCGGTATCACCATCGATCACGAACGAGCTATGCTGTACTGGGTCGATGCGGCACTTCAGGTGATCGAGCGGTCGAAGCTCGATGGCTCCGGACGGGAAGTGTTCCTGAAGGACCAAGTTTATCAGCCAATCGGCGTCAATATCTTTGAGGATGCCATCTACTGGCTCATGGGGTCCTCCGGAACGTTGAAGAAGTGCTCGCTCGTCGGGGAACGGGAGTGCGAGTCTATTCTGGTGAAGAGCAATAATCTGCAGGAATTATTCGTCATTTCGCATAAATCGAGGCAACCTGTTGGTAAGTTCGGCTTTTATCATTTTTTTCCAGGGTATGATTGAGGGAATTCGAGGGTTCCCCGTATTCCTTTGAAAAGGGAGGGAAATTCGAATTGAAAAATGGTAAGGTATGTGAAAGTTCATTTTTTCACCATACCCCTTTTGAAAAAGCGGGAAATTCAAACTGAAAAATGGTCAAATATATGGAAATTCATTTTTCCCTCGTATTCCTTCAAAAAAAAGCGGAAAATTCAAGCTGAAAAATAGTAAAATATTTGAAAATTCATTTGTTTTCCCCGGATTCTTTCTGGAAGGGCGGGAAATTTGAACTAAAAAATGGTAAAATCGGTGAAAATTCATTTTTTTCACAGACATTTTTATTTTTCACTGTAAAAGGTGAATGGACCAATGAAAGTTAATGCAAATTTATTCATTTATCTTCTCACATTATAATTTTATTCATTTCAGGTACGAATAACTGTGAAAATCACAAGTGTGAATACATGTGTGTACAAAAAAATAATTTATCCACTTGTATTTGTCACGATGGTTCAATTCAAAATTTGCATGACAAATGTACAAATACAAATGTGCCAGTTATTGAATTTGCTACGAACTCTCTCCAGTTAAAAAATAGCGAGAGTTTTGGGGAAACGAAACGAGAGGCTGGACCTTTCACTGCTATCGTCATCATCATAGCTGTTGGAATTGCTGCACTCTCTTCTTATTGTTATTATCAACGGCATAAATCTAGTATTCGATCTAAATATGATCTCAGGTAAAAAAAATAAAATATTAAAAATTTGGTTTGGATTTTTTACAGATGAAAAAAAATGGAAATTCACGTTTTACAAAATATCTCAAAAACCAAGGGAGATAGAGCAATTTTTGTGGAGACTTTTTTTGTAGCTCTTAAAATTTTCAACAAAAAAGGTTTCTTCCAAAATTTCTCTATCTCCCTTAGTTTCTGAGATATTCTCAATCAATGGAAAATCTCTTGAATTTTACTTTTTTTCTCACGTTTCAGTATTCATTTTCAAAATCCATCATTCAATAATACACCTGGAATTACAAGTGACTACATTGTACCAATAATACCACCTAGTGAACACGAGTACATAAATCCAATGAATGAACATGCAGTTAGAGTACATGAGAGCCAACAAAAACAACTAAAACAGTTAATTAATGATAAAAATCGTATAGAACTCGTAAATTCTGATCAATCTGACAATGAATTTGTCAATGATGAGATTTCGTACAATAAACGTTTAATTAAGCCGTGAAAATTTTCATAATTAAAATTTATTTTAGTATAGAATAGAGAAAGAGAGTAAAAAAAAAACAAAAATTGCAAACTAATGCAAATTTAATTATTATGAATTTTCCAAAAATTTTGTGATAACACAATGAAGATTATTTGATACATTAATTAATGATAATGTTAATTAATGGACTGAAGCCGTATCACATTCACAAATCGTAAAGTTTAAATGTCCTAAATTTATTATGAGTAATGTTTTCAATTGTGAATTTTTTAAATGAAATTATTGTTTACGCGAATTGTTATTTATTTGTAAAATTAATTTGTAATTTAATTGTTATTAATCAATGAAAATGAGACAATTATGAGAAAAATTAGATTTTAGAAAATTAAATTAATGAGAAAAATCATTATGTAAAGTAATTATTCAAAAATTGTCTCATTTTCATCAAAGAATTTTTTCAATTTTGTAAAATATTTTTTGGATTTGTAGAATATCTCGGAAACCAGGTGAAATGTCAAAAATTCCAAAGGATCCTCTTTTTTAGAGGATATTCAAAGCTACAAAAAAGGTATCTTCCAAAATTTCCCGATCTTCCATATTTTCCGAGATATTCTCAGAAACCAAAAAAAAAAAAAAAAAATTTAATAAAATGAGTGAACTTCACTTCGATAACAGGTTTTTGTGAATATCTCGGAAACTGAGCGAGATATCTAAATCTTCAAAGGGACCCTTTTTGCAGCTCTTTTTCTTCTCTACAAAAAAGCTATCATTAAGAATTTCTCTATCTCGTTTAATTTCCCAGAAATTCTAAAAAAACCTCTAAATGAGGAGTTTATTCAATTTCAATTTCTTTTTCACCTAAAATTTTATGTAAATTTTCGTTTTATCGACCGAAATTTCGGCGAGATACTTTCAAAAATACAAGAATATTCAAGTACTATAAAAAAAAATAAAGAAATAAAATCAGTGTCAACATGCCTTTTATTTTCTCCAAATGAAACGAATTTTTCACTATAATTTCTATAAAATTTCCGAATTTATGTCATGATTTTTTGTGCCCTTGAATATCCTCACGTATCATAGAATTTCCGTGTAAAATCAAAGTATATGTAGGTTTTATTCCTGTATTTAAATAGAGGCCACAGTCAATTCCTTTGGAACTATTGAAATTCAGAACATAATGATGAACATTCGTTTAAAATAAAATAAGCGACTAAGTGGGGAACATTCATGAAGTTAATGTGACTTAGTCAATCGTTCCTCGAGCGTTTAAGAGCACTGATCACTACTGATAACTCCTGCAAAGGACTAAAATAAAATAAAATTGCAATAATGGCTATTTTTGGATTTTTAGTATCTGCGGTTTTGATTTTCGGTGTTTTGAGTGTTTTAATATTTTATTTGAAAAAATACCGGCTCTATTGTGCCGCTGCGAAATTTCCGGGACCGAGAGCACTTCCGTTCATTGGAAATTCACATTTTTTCGTGGGAAATACTGCTGGTGAGTGAAAAAGTGCAATTTTCGAGCTTTTCACAACGAAAAAGTGATGGAAAATTGATTTTTTTTTTTAATTTTAAGGATTATTGGAAGGTACAATCGGAAAAAAAGTTAAATTTTTTGTAGAAAATCGTTAATAACAATTTATACAAGATGAAATTCTGAAATCTGATTTAGTGAATCTGTAAAGAATGTAATGAGAAATAGAATAAGCTCTGGAAATAAGAAATTAATTGAAAATTGAAAAATTTTCATTATTTTTTACATTTCTTTAAATTTTGAAAAATATGAAAAAATGTAAAAAATAATGAAAATTTTTCAATTTTCAATTAATTTTCTGTTTCTAGGGCTTATTTTATTCCTCATTACATTCTTCACAGATTCTTGAGGATTTCATCTTGTATAAATTATTATTAACGATTTCATACAAAAATTTAACTTTTTTCCGATTGTAGCTCCCAATCATCCTTAATTTTTATTTATTTATTTTATTTTCTCTTTCTGTCGTGAGATGAAATACTTTCAAAAACTGCAAAACTTTCTCTTCTTCATTTAAGAGTTCTATGAATTTTGATCGATTTTTTTGAATTCGTTATTGAATTATTGGTTTTCTTTGGGATGATGTGTTGGAATCTGTGGAAGATAGAAAAATTTTGGTGATAATTTTTTTCAAACAATTCCAAAAGCTACAAAGAAGATTCCTGCGAAAATTTTCCTATTTTTCTTAGATTCCCAGATATTTTCAAAAAAATAAAAATTCAATTGTAAACAAAAAAATTAGGAGATTTTCTTTATTTTTCAGTTTTTTGAAATTATCTTTGAAGCCAAGTGAGATAGAAAAATTATCATAAGGACCTTTTTTGTAGCTCTTATTCTCTTCTACAAAAAAGCACTTGACAAAATTTCCTCTATCTCGCTTGATTCCCGAGATATTCCCAAAAAATCTAAATATGTAATTTAAAAAAAAAAACGTTAAAAATTTTTTCTCGATATTCAGTTTTTGGCGAATATTTCTGAATTCAAGTGAGATAGAGAAATTTAAATCAAAACCTTTTTTGTAGCTCTCATTTCCCTCCATAAAAGAGCTCTCTTCAAAGTTTTCTTTATTTTCCATTGTTTTCGAGATATTTCCAAAAAAACTATGGAAAACCCCACTTTCATGTCCAATTAAACAATTTCAACTTCTTTCTTCCAGATATTTTAACCAGAATAACAGAATTAATGGACGCTCATCCATCACCATTTCGTGTTTGGCTTGGCACGAGGCTTTTCTTTGGTGTCTACGATCCCGAGCAATTGAAGGTAAAAAATTCTTAAATGCCTAAACAAAGAAACAATAAATAATCAAATTTAATGCCTCAACTTTCTTTCATCTGCAGTTTTTTTCCATGTTCCATTGATCACAATCAGCAATAAATTTTCCCAATCATGCATGAATGCATAAATAACTTGAGCACGCAATGACTTTTCATTCGTAATTTTTTTTCGTTTTTTGCTTCTGAATGAAAGCTTTGTTTTCGTCATGTTTTTTTCGGAATCCCAATTATCATCGAAAATGACTTAACGTAGTATCCTAGAGTGAAATAGTCGATAGAACAGAAAAAAATGGGAATTTGTAGATTAGTTTTCAATTAATTGCTGAAAATTCGGGAAAATGTGCTCTAATTTACCCGAAAAAGTGATTAAACTATTCGAAAGTCATATTTTCAGCTTGTGAATATAATTTTTTTTTCTCGATTTTTTTTTACATTAATCTCTTATCACATGCATGAGATAGAGAGAGAGGCAAATAGTTACGACTACCTTCTAATTAAAATTTCTCAATGAATATACGATGAATTGAATATTTTTTTCTTCTATTATTTAGTTAAAATTCTGTTCTCTTCGCCAATTGTTTTTAAATAATGGGTCAACTGCGTGGTTTTTTAGTAATTTCGTTATTTCTGTCCGATTTAGGGCATTTCATCCTCACCACCGCTATTTTCAGTAACTTTCATAATCCATATCTCATAAACTGCACGGACAAAAATTATGGAAAAATTCAGAAAAACGTAAAAAGTTTTCTCATAATTTGAGAAAAAAAAATGAGTATAGGGGAAGGTGGGGTAAAATGGACACTCCAATTGAACGGTTCGAGATTGGGATTTTCTGATGATTCCATTGAAAAGCTGACGAAATTTTAGGCGGAAAACGGGTGGCAAAATTTTTTTTTTTCAATTTTTGGAAAAATTTACTTTTTTGGCAAAGTTTTTAAGGGATTTCCCTCTTGAAATCGAAAAAATTCACTTCTTCAACGATATCTCCGGTTCTGATAGTCGCAGCGACCTGGGGTTCATCTCAAATGAAAAGTGAGCTCATTTCTCATCGATTTATGCGTTTCAAATTTTTTTTAAATCAATTTTCCAAATATTTATAGGTCTTTTCCTGAAGAATCAGTTTTTGCCCTATAAGGACTTGAAAAAATTGATATTTTTCTTTTCAAACCCCATAAATCGATGGAAAATGAGCTCACCTTTCATTTAAGATCAACCCCAGATCGCTACGACCAATAGAACCAGAGATATTCTCAAAAACCTGAAATTTTTCAAAAACAGAAGAGTTTTACCTTCAAATCTCCCGCAGAAAAATTAAATTTTTGAAAAATTCCAAAAAATAACTTCTGACATATGATTTTCATGGAAAATTTCCTCATCTTTTCAATGAAATCATCAGAAAAAACCTGTCTCCAATATTTCATCCATTTCTCGTCATTTTCATAGTATAAAATACCAAAATCAACTCGTGTCCGTTTTACCCCTTGTGTCCATTTTACCCCACCTTCCCCTAATTTAGAAATAATAAAATTTGATAAATCTCAATCTTTTTATCCTATATTCTATACATTCAATTTTGATGAGTACATTATAGGGTGTAAATCCATTTTTTCTACTTGAGATGATACAATTGTAATTCGCATAAAATTCCGGAAAAATCATTCGGATGTTCACTGTTAATGCGTGAGCAGAAATTGGAAGTAAGAAATAGCGAATAACGACGAGAGCCTGCTTTCTTTTTTTTTTTTAATGTTTTCGAAAAATGTGATTTTTCTCTTTTTTTTTGAATGAACCCCTATACTTTTCATTTGGTTAATGGAAAAAGCACACTTTTCTCTTCAAAGTGAGCTTCATACTTGTCTTCGTAGGGCAATTGGTTTTTATACAGTGCAAATCTATTGTTTTGCTTCAAGATGATAGGGTAAGACGACCAATAAATGAACACTGACCAAAAGATAAATGGTTCTTTTTATTGAGAGTTATAAAAATAATTGAATGGTTTTTAACCATTTAAAAAAAAAACAGTTTTATTTTAATATTTGAAGTTTATTAGAATTTTCGAAATTTTTTTCGATATTATCTGAAATTAAACTCCGTCAACCTTCCTTTGTTCACATACATTTCAAAAATCTGTTTCATTTCAATATTTGAACTTTTTCACAATTTTCCATACTGTTTTTTAATTTTTTTTCGAATTTTTTTTTCGATTTTTCTCTTGAATTTTTTTTGACATTTTTTTCGATTTTTTTTTCGCAATTTTGTCAAATTAAACTCCGGCAACTTTCTTTTGCCATTTAATTATTTCAGACTTTTCTCTTTAATTTCTGATTACAACACTTGTATAGATTCAAGCGCTTTCGATTACATATCGGTTGATCAAAATTTATAATCATGACGCTACGAATATGCCGGTGAATATGCTGTTGGGGGTTTGGGGTATATTTCAGTTTTTTTCCACATTTTCATTAATTATTTCTTCACTAGCTTTTCCCCCCTCGCTTCGCTCGGGTCAGATTTTTCAACAGCTCGAGTTCATGTTCCATCGATTTATGTTATTCAAATTTTTCTTCATTAATTTCTCAAATATTTACAGGCCATTCTCGGAGAATCAGTTTTTTCCCTGTAAGTTTTCGAAAAATGGATATTTTTTCCTTTTACACTACATGAATCGATAGGAAAAGAACTAATCTCTCATTGAAGAACAACCGTAAATTGCTACATCCAATAGTACCAAAAATATTCCCAAAAGACGAAAATTCTTCGAAAATAGAAATCTTTCATCTTTCAAATCTTGAAAAAAATGAAATTTTCTGAAAAATTAAAAAAAATAAATGCTGACATATAATTTTCGTAGAAAATCTCCTCAGTTTCCCAATGGAATGCTCAGGAAGAAGCTACCTTCAATATTTCCATCGATATTGATTGATTAATCAAAAGAAATTGGGGTAACCTATACGTTCCAATTAAACGGTGTGAGATAGAGATTTCACCATGAGTCTATTGAAAAGCTCAGGAAATTTTAGGTCAAGGATATGTATTACTATTATTTTTTTTCCAATTCGAGTATCAGAAAAAATCTACCTCCAATATTTCCAGCGATATTGATTAATTGATCAAGCCAAGAGTGGGATAAATTGAGCATTCCATTTAAGCGGTCCACGATAGAGCTTTTGCAACCATTTTAGTGTATAGTTGAGAAAATTTTAGGTAGAAAACATGTGTCAGTATTGATTTTTTCCAATTCCCAATGTTCTTGAGCTTTCTAGAATATTCTTGAACCATTGAAGAAATTCTAGAATGTTCTCGAACTTCCTGAAACATTGGAAAATATCTCCCAGCCTTTTGCAACATTCTCAAATCTTCAAGAACGCTCTAGGAAGTTTTCGAACTCTCTGGGACAATCCAAAACATTTTCGAATCGTTTGGAACATTTAAAAAAATTCTCGCACCTTGTGGGCATTGTAGAATGTTTTCGAACTTTCTGGAACATTCTAGAACAATCCAGAACAATCTAGAACTATTCAGAACATTCTAGAACAATTTAGAACATTCTAGAACATCTCAGAAAATTCTAGAACAATCTAGAACATTCTAGAAAAATTTAGAACATTCTCGAACAATCTATAACATTCTAGAACATTCTAGAACAATCTAGAACAATCTAGAACATTCTAGAACATTCTAGAACAATGTAGAACATTCTAGAACAATATAGAACATTCTAGAACAATTTAGAACATTCTAGAACATCTCAGAAAATTCTGGAACAATCTAGAACATTCGAGACCAATATAGAACATTCTAGAACAATATAGAACATTCGAGACCAATATAGAACATTCTAGAACAATATAGAACATTCTAGAACAATTTAGAACATTCTAGAACAATCTAGAACAGTCTAGAACATTCTAGAACAATCTAGAACAATCTAGAACATTCTAGACCAATATAGAACATTCTAGAACAATATAACATTCTAGAACTATCTAGAACATTCTCAAACAATCTAAAACATTCTACAAGAATCTAGAACATTTTGGAACAATCTAGAATATTTCTAGATCTTCTGGAACCTTCTAGAGCATTCTTGAACTATCTGGAACCTTTCCGAATATTCCAGAACATTTTCAACCTTTCTAGATCATTCTAGTAAATTTTAGGACGGTCTAGCGCATTATTTAATATCTGCCATGAGGAGGTAATAGGTACAATACCCGCTTCCACCCCCATATCTCAGGAACCAACCCCCGTAGCCAAAAACGGAGAACTTCTTCATGGATGGGGGGTGGAGGGCTACTACACCATATAACCCCCATAGGGATGTGGGGGTTGGTTTCTGAGTTTTATGTACACGCACCCAGTAACACACTTTTTTTTATTATATACTAGCTTTTCCCCCCTCGCTTCGCTCGGGTCAGATTTTTCAACAGCTCGAGTTCATGTTCCATCGATTTATGTTATTCAAATTTTTCTTCATTAATTTCTCAAATATTTATAGGCCATTCTCGGAGAATCAGTTTTTTTCCTGTAAGTTTTCGAAAAATGGATATTTTCTCCTTTTACACTACATGAATCGATAGGAAAAGAACTCATCTCTCATTGAAGAACAACCGTAAATCGCTACATCCAATAGTACTAAAAATATTCCCAAAAGACGAAAATTCTTCGAAAATAGAAATCTTTCATCTTTCAAATCTTGAAAAAAATGAAATTTTCTGAAAAATTAAAAAAAATAAATGCTGACATATAATTTTCGTAGAAAATCTCCTCAGTTTCCCAATGGAATGCTCAGGAAGAAGCTACCTTCAATATTTTCATCGATATTGATTGATTAATCAAAACAAATTGGGGTAACCTATACATTCAAATTAAACGGTGTGAGATAGAGATTTCACCATGATTCTATTGAAAAGCTCAGGAAATTTTAGGTCAAGGATATGTATTACTATTATTTTTTTTCCAATTCGAGTATCAGAAAAAATCTACCTCCAATATTTCTAGCGATATTGATTAATTGATCAAGCCAAGAGTGGGATGAGTTGAGCATTCCATTTAAGCGGTCCACGATAGAGCTTTTGCAACCATTTTATTGTATAGTTGAGAAAATTTTAGGTAGAAAACATGTGTCAGTATTGATTTTTTCCAATTCCCAATGTTCTTGAGCTTCCTAGAATATTCTTGAACCTTTGAAGAAATTCTAGAATGTTCTCAAACTTCCTGAAACATTGGAAAATATCTCCCAGCCTTTTGCAACATTCTCAAATCTTCAAGAACACTCTAGGAAGTTTTCGAACTCTCTGGGACAATCCAAAATATTTTCGAATCGTTTGGAACATTTAAAAAAATTCTCGCACCTTATGGGCATTGTAGAATGTTTTCGAACTTTCTGGAACATTCTAGAACAATCCTGAACAATCTAGAACTATTCAGAACATTCTAGAACAATTTAGAACATTCTAGAACGTCTCAGAAAATTCTAGAACAATCTAGAACATTCTTCTAGAACATTCTAGAACATCTCAGAAAATTCTAGAACAATCTAGAACATTCGAGACCAATATACAGTCGAACCTGGATAAGCGAGACCTGGATAAGCGAGAAAACTGGATAAGTGAGAATAATTAACAGGTTCCTTCATTTTCACCCACGAAAACCTCTTTAAGTGAGAAATAAAAACCTCTTTATCAGAGAATCATCTTCCATATCCAAACCGACTGTAGAACATTCTAGAACAATATAGAACATTCTAAAACAATTTAGAACATTCTAGAACATCTCAGAAAATTCTAGAACAATCTAGAACATTCTAGAAAAATTGAGAACATTCTCGAACAATCTATAACATTCTAGAACAATCTAGAACAGTCTAGAACATTCTAGAACAATCTAGAACAATCTAGAACATTCTAGACCAATATAGAACATTCTAGAACAATATAGAACATCCTAGAACTATCTAGAACATTCTCAAACAATCTAAAACATTCTAGAAGAATCTAGAACATTTTGGAACAATCTAGAATATTCCTAGATCTTCTGGAACCTTCTAGAGCATTCTTAAACTATCTGGAACCTTTTCGAATATTCCAGAACATTTTCAACCTTTCTAGATCATTCTAGTAAATTTTAGAACGGTCTAGCGCATTATTTGATATCTGCCATGAGGAGGTAATAGGTACAATACCCGTTCCACCCCCATATCTCAGGAACCAACCCCCGTAGCCAAAAACGGAAAACTTCTTTATGGATGGGGGGTGGAGGGCTACCACACCATATAACCCCCATGGGGATATGGGGGTTGGTTTCTGAGTTTTATGTACACGCACCCAGTAACACACTTTTTTTTATTATATATAATGATAATGATGACTCAAGTTCATTTACATTAGCAGAATTTGAAATGGAGAAATGGTGAATTACAGTATCTCATGGAAGACTACTTGTTTTAATTTAATAAAAATTTATTTCAGACTGTTTTTCTCAGTCCAAAAACCATTGAAAAAGAGGATCTGTACAAATTCGCACGTCCTTGGCTTGGCACTGGATTATTTACAGCACCAGGTAAATTTTCCGCTTAACAATTATTTTTGAAAAAATATCCTTCAACCCCTTCTTCTTCTTTATTCTGTAAATGTTGAGGTACCAACTAAGTAGATTTGATACGTGCTTAAAGTACAAGTCATTCAATTATACTTGTGGGGGCAAGGAAGCCACCGACGATGCTTTATTATATGTACGTGCGTGCCAAGCATCGAGGAATATCAACACCCAATGTATAAATTTAATGATATTAATGCGATACACGAACAATGATTCACAGTAGAGATATTGCTCGGGCAATGATTAATAGAATTTTCACGATTTTCTGGAAAAAAAAAATTTGGTTTCTCTTTGGTTAAAGAAATCTCGGAAACCATTGGGTTTGGGGAAATTTGGCAAGATATCTTTTTTGTAGAGAATTTAGTTTTCTACGAAAAAGGTAACCTGATGAATTCACTTCAATCCAGTCGTTATGGAGATATCTTTAAAATAAGGCTTTTCGAATTTTTTAGTGGGTGAAAATGGTGCAAAAAGCAGAATTTAGGGTATTTTGAGAGAGAATTTTTTTGTAGAGAATTTACTTTTTCAATAGTGATAGGTGATTTTTAATCGATCTTGTAAGATAGATTTTCTTTTCCTAAAAATAGTATTTTTTGGACATTTTTTTTCTGAAAAACGTATCTTTTTTTTCTAACAAAAAAATCATGATAAATGGGATTTATTGCCTTTCTAACTGATACTGATGGAACAGAATTATCAAGTGAGATGCAATATCTCGAATTTGATGCGAGATATCGCATCTATTTCAATCAATATTCAAAATGATCGATCAGAAATAAATGAGATATTGTTTTTTTTTTTTTTTTTTAAATCAATTCGTCAATTCCCAAGTTTCGATTTTGTTTTGTTTTTTTTTTTTTGAAAAAATCGATTCTCAAAAAATCGTGTTCTTTAAAAATTGAGTCTTCAAGAATCGATTTCTTTCCGAAATTGCCCATCACTATTCTTCACTAAGAAGATCTCCTGATAAATTCGCGTAAACTCAATAGTTTCCGAAATATTCGCAAAAAAAAATAATCAAAATTCTTAGTTTAGTCTTGAATTTATGTTTAAAAAATCCTAGAAACAATGTTACTCATAAGAGTATCTCCACAACGAGTAGGTTCATCAAAAAATGTCACGAGACCTTTTCTGTAGAGGATCCAATTCTCTACAAAAAAAATCTCTTGATAAATCCTCGTAAATTCAATAGTTTCCAAAATATTCTTCAAATAATCTCCATTAATTTTTTTTCTAACAAAAAAAAGTGAATAATATTATTGCTTTCCAACTGATATAGCTTTTTCTGCTAATACTTTAGCAATATGCTTCCGAATGGAAGTGATACAACTTTTTTCAAACCATCATCAAAATATCAAATTTTGAAAAATTTATCAAAACGGCAATAACTCGAGAACTAATAATGCAAATAAGCTCAAAATTCACAGGCATCTAACTGATACAATTCTCAAGACAATATATGACTATAAATAACATCAGTTAAATACTCTTCAGAAATTCCATTAAAAACTGATTTTCGAAAAATAGACATATCTCAACAAGTACCGATCGGATTCTCTTCAAATAAAGCTTGAAAAATGGAGTTCGTCGAGAAAAAGTTTTCCACAAAATATGAAATTTTTCTATTAAACCGTTTTGCTGCAATTGAGACTTTTATGCACACAGACATGCGCTAAAAATATATCATTGTCTCTCTATTTAGATCATTTTAAGTATCTTCTATTTAAAAAAATTACAATCGAAAATTCTAATGATTACATAGCTTCCATTCGGAAGCAAAAAAAAACATTTTTTTATTATCAATTAAATTTATAATTTATTCCTTAATTTTCAGCATCAAAATGGAGAGTTCACAGAAAATTAATAATGCCAACGTTTAATCCGCGTATTCTCGAGTCATTTGTCGATGTTTTTGCTGAACAATCAGAGATAATGGTGCGACAAATGAAAGTAGAAATTGACAGTGATGAATTTGAAATATTCAATTATATTTCACTATGTACACTAGATATTATCTGTGAAACTGCAATGGGAGTTACAGTTAGAGCACAAACTGAGGCTGATTCTACATACATTGAGTCAGCAAAGAGATTATTTGAAATTTTGTACAAAAGAATGTTTCAAATTTGGCTGCATCCAGATTTCATATTCAATCGAACAAAACTAGGAAGAGATCAGCAGAAATGTATCAAGTATATGCATCAAGTAACTAACGACGTGAGTTCAAATTGCAAATATCTGAGAAACCCTTGACGTTAGGAAAATTTACTAGGAGACTTTTTTTGTGGAGAATTTAATCCTCTTCAAAAAAGGTCTCTTGACTTTTTTGCTGAAGCTGTTTCCCTTAAAGATATACAAAAAACAATGAAAATAAAATTGAAAATTAAACTTTTTATGAAAAAAATTCAAGTAAATTCTTTCTTCAAATTTTCGTCAATATCTTAACAACTATTGGGTTTATGAAATTCATGAAGATGTTTTTTTTTGTGGGGAATTTAATTCTCTAGAAAAAAGGTCTCTTGTCATTTTCCCCTAAATCTACTCGCTTCAATGATATGGACAAAAGAATGTAATCAACACTTTTTGTAAAAAAAATAAGACTAAAACAATTTATTTACATTTTTGTCAATATCTAAAAAACTATGGACTTCAGAGAAATTTATCAGGAAATTTCTTTTGTAGAGTACAAAATTCTCAACAAAAAGGGTTTCTTGACATTTCCCCCTAAATTCATTCGCTCCAAGGATATGAACAAACCAAAGAAAATTATTGATTTTCATGAGAAAAATGTAGCTCAAAATTTTGATTTACATTTCCATAAATGTTTAAAAAAAAACTATTGAATTTTGAGAAATTCCCCAAGAAACCTTTTTTTTAGACCCCAAAATTCTCCCCAAAAATGGTTTCCTGAAAAAATCCCCCAACCCCTTTACTTTCCGCGATATCTTAAAAAAAAAAACAATCTCCTTTCAGGTGATAAAAAAGAAAAAAGCAGAATTATCCATCGACTCTCCTCGAATCGAGGACACGAGGCCACGAAAAGCCTTTCTGGACTTCCTGATGGAGCTATCAAATGACGGTACAAAGTTCACGGACGAGGAATTGCGCGAGGAAGTGGACACAATGATGATAGCAGGAAACGATACAACAGCATCAGTGAATTGTTTTGTCATGCTGATGCTGGCAAATTATCCAGAAGTACAGGAGAAATGTTACGAGGAGTTGCGTGAGATTTATGGTGACAATATTAATGGCAATGTAGCAATAAAACACGATGACTTGCAGAGAATGGTTTATCTCGAGAGAGTCATCAAAGAAACACTGAGATTATTTCCAGTTGGTCCAGTGATAGTAAGGCGTGTAACTGAAGATCTTGATATAGGTGATTATACGTTACCGCGTGATTCTTCGATAGTTATTGGTATCTTGAAGATGCACAGATGCGAAAAATGGTGGGTGAATCCATTGAAATTCGATCCTGACAGATTTTTACCTGAGGAAATTGCTAAAAGACATGCCTACTGCTATGTGCCCTTTAGTGCAGGTCCTAGAAATTGTCTGGGACTGAAATACGCGATGATGGCGATGAAAGCACTACTTGCAACTGTTCTTAGGCACTATGTGCTTAAAAAAAACAGGTGTGTCATGATTGAGGACATCAAGCTCAAGGCAGATCTTATGCTGAAGCCAGTGGAACCTATTAGTCTAAGGATAGAGAAGAGAAATAAGTGAAGATTTTTTTTTTGGGAAGATGAGGAAAAAATAACACATTTTAGTTGAAGATTGTGAAATTTTTAGAGAAATTGATTTTATTTCATCAGTTTTTTTCGCGAATATCTAGGAAACTGAGGGAGATAGAGCGGTTCTGCAAGAAGCCTTTCTTGTAGAGAATTTCAAAGGCTATGGAAAAAGATTGAAGCGAAAATGCTCTATCTCGCTTAGTTTTTGAAGATATTTCTGAAAAAGAGAGCGAGACAAAACGATTGGGTTCAATATATTTTTTTTCACTTTTTCCTGAATATCTCGGAAATTAAGCGAGATAAAGCGATTTTGCATGCATTTTTTTGTAGCTTTTGGGAATTTCTAGCAAACAAGACGAGGACAAAATCGCTCTATCTCGCTTGTTTTCAGAGATATTAAAAAAAAAAAATGGTGACAAAATGAGATTTTTCTGGAAAATTCATTTTTTTTAAATTTTCGTGTTTTATGTTATGAAAATCGTGAGAAATAAGGGAAAATATTTGAGATAGGTTTTTTCTTAAGATTCCCTTGGAAAGCTGAGGAAATTTCTTGTAGGTAACACATGTAATAATTCATTTTTGAGAATTTTTGGAAAATTCTATCTTTTGAGGGGAAATTGGGGGTCTAATCCTTCACGAAATTGAAAAATTTAACTTTTTGGGGGGATATTTCCGGTTCTATTGGTCCCAACGCATTCGAGCCGTTCTTAAATGAAAGGTGACATCACTTTCCATAAATTCATGTGGTTTTCACAAAAAAATATCAATTTTTGGAGATGATATGATGGAAAAACTGATTTTCGTAAAATGAGGTCTAAGTCATTCGAAAATAGATTTAAAAAAATTAAGAAACACATAAATTGGTGGAAAATGATCTCACCTTCCACTTAAGATAGGTCCCAGATCGATACGACCAACAGAACCGGAGGTATTCTCAAAAAAGTGAGAATTTTCAAAAATGGAAAGGGTTTGACCCCCAATTCATTCCCAAAAAAGTAGAATTTAAAAAAAATCAATTCTAACACCTGTTTTTCACCAGAAATTTCCTCAGCTTTTCAATAGAATCGTTGGAAAAAATCATCTCAATCTCTTTCATCGAAAATATCCAAGTCATTCCATTTTCCCCTATTGTTGGATTAGTTTTCGATCAATATCTGGAAATCTAAGAGAGATAGGAGAATTTTCGTTGAGACTTTCTTTGCAGAGAATTCCAAGAACTACGAAAAGTGTCTCTGAAAATTTTCCTATCTCCCTTAAATTCCGAGATATTTCGAAAAAAAACTGAGGAGATAGTTGACATTAAGTGATTCTGCTTCTCCAGTTCTTTAGAATTATCTAGGAAATAGTATTAATAATTACTGGAGGAATTGTAAGAAATTTTTTATTAATAAAAGAGTTTAAATATTGTTAACAATTTTTTTATTTACGCCTTCCCTTTTAATTTTAATTTAAAAATAGAATTAGATTCAATATTTTTTTCTACAGGCAAATCTTTTGATAAGTCTTGAACCCAAAAATAAATGGTAACTTTGATGATTTTGATAAAAATATGAAATTAACGAGCGTCAATTAACAAGAGCATTGAACTTCCGTTCAAGGCAGTATCACGCTCATAGCGCGAGTAAAAAAAAGTTAAAAGAACTCAAAATAACTCTAATTTCATTGAAATCACAAATAAAATAGATTTTATGATTTAAATTAGTGATAAAAGAAAATTGCAGGTCAATGGCATTTACAATTAAACAAAAACATGGTACCCTGACTCACGAATCATATAAATAATGATGATTGTCACATACAATTAAAAATTTGTAGAACATGAAAGAAAAATGAAGGAAAAAAAGAAAAACCAGATAAATTCATTTTTATTATATTTCGATTTTCTGTGAATATCTCGGAAAATAAACGAGATGAAGAATTTTTTAAAGAAATCTTTTTTATAGAAATTTCAAGAGCTACAAAAAAGGTCTCCACAAAAAAATCGTTCTCTCCCTTAGTTTCTGAGATATCTTTAAAGAGCGAAGTTAATAAGAAACTCGATTTATCTCGATTCATTAATCCACTCATTTAAGGATATCCTAGTGGTTCGGGCAATCTATTTTTCCTTCTCAATTTTGATCACTTTCGATAGAATCGCATGTATAGATTTTTTGAAAATTTTGTTTACCCCATGTTACCGGACAAATAAGGCCAAAATTAATTTTTGAAAATAATTAAATTAACATAGAAACTCCATAAGCGAGGCTCAGTTTCAGTTTCACTGCAAAAATTCATGGTCATAGACCTATTTTTTCTTTATATAACCTTATAGGTTTTTTGTTCGTCAGAATGTCTATTTTTTTTTGAAATCGTGAAAAATGTATGTTACCGGACATATAGTGACGATTAATTCAATTGATTGCATGAAAACATCAATGGCGGCCATATTGGTATTTGAAATCTGAGAATCCTCCAATCCCAGACCTCGATGCTGGGACAGCGTAAGTCAAATGCGGAACAATATTGAATATTCATAATATTATTTATTTACAATTCATCATCCCGGACATTGTTCTAGTATCGGTAAAATGTTGAAAAATCGAAATAGTTATAGTAATTATAATAACTAAGAGGAAAAAAAAAAAAGTCGATCATTTGAACCTGCCACTAGGATATCCTTAATCACTCACTCAACCAAATACGGACTATCAAGTGCTCCAGCACCGGCAATTATTCCCCCTTCATCCTCCCCAAATGGCTTCGTTCTCACTACATGACCCACTTGTCTATTCTCCAAAATTTCATCTCCATCCCTGAAACAAGAAAAAGATCGTAATTCCAATGATGAATCGGTTTTTGGAGATTATTTTGAAATCTAAGGGAGATAGAGGAATTTTCCTAGAGACCTTTTTTGTAGCTCTTCGAATTCCCTACAAAAAAGGTCTCCACAAAAAACTCACTCTCTTCCTCAGTTTTCGAGATATCTTTTAAAAACTAGGATTACCCAATAATAATCCCATAAATTCCCAATTCCGAGATAAAATCCTGGAGTACAATTTTCTTATTATTCGGTGAGATGAGATAATTCTGTTGTTGCGGGGCTTTGATTAATTCCATCAATATCCAACCAGTCCGTTCTCTAGAATCTTTCATTGATTCTAATTTTGTTTTGACATTTGTTCCGTAAACATTGTTACCACCGCCTTCACGTTGCGGCTTTAATACGTATTTTTCGGGGCTTTTGAGAGCCATTTTCACCGCTTGTTCCCCAAGTTTATCCTGAAAAATGGAATGGAGAAAGAATTAATTTAGAATAGTATCCTAGTGAACTCGAGTACAGTAAACCCCTTATTTTTTTAATGGCGCATCAAAGATGCTATTTTTTTACATTTTTCTGAATTTTTCATAATTTTTGACCAAGCAGTTTATGAGATATGAAATATGAAAGTTACTGAAAATACCGGTGGTGGGGATGAAACGCCCTAAATCGGACAGAAATAACGAAATTACTAAAAAAAAACCACACAGTTGACCCATTATTTGAAAACAATTGACGAGAAGACAGCATTTTAGCTAAATAACAAAAGAAAAAAATATTCAATTTACCGTATAGTTATTGAGAAATTTTAATTAGAAGGTAGTCGTAACTATTTGCCTCTCTCTCTATCTCATGCATGCAATAGGAGATTAGTAATGTAAAAAAAATTCGAGAAACAAAAAAAAATTATATTCACAAGCTGAAGATACGACTTTCGAAAATTTTAATCCCTTTTCCGGGTAAATTGAAACACGTTTTCCAGAATTATCAGTAATTGATTGAAAACCAATCTACAAATCCTCATTTTCTTCTGTTTTATTGATCGTACTCTGTTATAGTATAACTTTTCAAGTATGTCTGTTCCTACTACATCTAATAGCATCTGAAATTATCAAGTGATAATTTCTGGATAGAAATAAATTTCCATGGAAAATTCTGTTCAATGGAAAAGTTCAATCATGAATTGTGTGCACAGTGCAACGATCAATCATAGGTGCATAGCAATCGGCATGAAATACACATGCCATACAGTTGCCGATGTTAATGAGAAATTTTCGATTCATTGAAAACGGTCCTTTCCTCCTCAAAAATGCCTCTTGAAAAATTTAATCCTTTCGAATCCTTTACAAGATCGATTATATAATTTGTTCAAAGAAAAAAATGAATCAGAAGCTCGCGGATTATTATTTTACACGGAAGTTAGATGACTTAGTGAGGGCAATACACTCGCGAGATTTCATGAGAATCTGACGGATATCAGAGAATTGATCGCAAAAATTGAAGCGATCGAAAAAAGAAAGAGTTTAGTAATTGAGAAGAAAAAAGGAGAAACGTAATCTTCTCGTCATCAATTCTTTCTGAATAACCCTGAAACTGTGCGAAGTAGCAAACATGTAGCTAAATGTTTTTCTGTAGAGATATTTAAGAATTAACCAAAGAAATAAGAGATCAATCGCGCTATTTCGCTAAATTTTCGAGCTATTACTTGCGCCGTTCTACTTCTTTTTTTTTCAAATAAACCTTCCATTGGTATGGAATAACTTTCGATCAGAAAAATGTGTTGAATGGAAACACGAGTTGTCATCAAAAATTATTTCTGTTTTTTGGAAACATTTTTTCTCGAAGAAAAACATGAAAAAACGCACGTAGGCCCACACGATGCGTCATCAACAATCGGTACTCAGGAATATGCGTAATTGTATAATTGGGAAGGGGGCAGTTTATGGCCTCATGTAGAAGGATTATTAATGGGATTAAAGCCTGGCGATCTTAGCTACCTGAAAGTTGCCCATCTGTGTGTTGTACTACCTTAAATAGAAGAATAGATGAAAAGTAGTTTCCTACGAATATTTCGGAAACTAAGCGAGATGGAGCACATTCGTAATGACCTTCTTGGTAGGTCTCAGTCAGTTCTCCAAAAAAGGTAATCACGAAAATTGCTCTATCTCGCTTAACTTTTGAGACATTCACAAAAAAAAACTGTAGGTGCAAGAAATTTGAGTTATTTTTTGAATCAGTTTTTTTGAGATATTTTGTCAAATAATGGAGATAGAGGAATTGTTATGAAACCTTTGTTGTAGCTCTCATTGTTCTCTACCAAAATTTCTCTATTTTCCATAGTTTCCGAGCTATTCCCAAAAAACTAGGGCCAAATCCACACTTTCGTCCTGTTTTAACTGTTGAAATTCATTAAAATCTATTTTCAATCATAAAAACTTACAAAGTCAAGGGAAAAGAGGCCAACAAATGCCTCCTGGACCTTATCAGCTTCTGAATCACTGAGAAATCGCCTCAAAACACCATTTTGTGCGAGCATCTGTTGAATCTGATGAAAATTAAATTTAAAAAAAAACTTAAATAATCGAAAAATCCCCAGAATTTATTTTAAAAAATTGAGGAAAACTATACTGCACTTTTTTTGTACCGGCAAGATGATACTGAATAGAAGGACACTTGATGGCACGTGAACGTTCAATTAATAATCTAATATCCCACTCATTTTTAGTTGGATAAGCTGATGTCTCGTATCCGGTTCGATAGTAAACAACTGACACTAAATGATTTCCTCTGTAAAATTCAAAGAAAAAGAAAAAAAAAGTGTTAATTCAGTCTTCAAACAATGATGAATGGGTAATAAAATGAGTACCCACACGATTAATTCTTTATCGGCACGTAATTGAGCATTTTTGATTAAATATTTGAATGTTCTACGAATAACTCTTGTCTCTGGGCTCTGTTGACGAATTGACAATTCAATTGCTCTTTGATCACAAATATTGTAAGTTATTTCTTCAACTACGAATAAAATAACAGCCCTGAAATCATAATTATTTAATTATTAATTAATTGAATTAATTTTTTTTCTTCAAAAATCGGTGGATTTCGATTTCTTCCTTTTAAAAAAGAGAGTATCTCGGAAACTAAGCGAGATAGAGAAATTTTTGTGGAGACCTTCTTTGTAGAGAATTTCAAGAGCTAAAAAAAAGGTCTCTGCAAAAATTCCTCTATCTTGCTCAGTTTTCGAGATATTAAACGAAAGCAAATTCGATAAAATAAAAAATGAAATTAATTACTCTTTATTGTTGTAAATTCTCCAAGCATCAACGAGCCCACTGGCCAATCCATCAGCTGAATGATTATCTGGAAGCTTAATCATGATTTTACAATGATAATTGTCGTGAATAATTAATACAATGAGACACTTACATTAACAATTTTATCAGAATGACCCAATTCACTAAGTATATATTTATGCAATTGTGTAACTACACTAGATAATCCACCAAAACTAGAAGCAATTGTATTAACTTCAACCTGTTTTATCTTCAAGTCATCGTTCAGCATGAAATCTGATCGCAGTAGTCCAAGACTAATTTTCTGAAATAATTGTTTTTCTTTTCAATAAATTTTATTGAGACATCAGTGTTATTAAAATATTTCTGAATCTCAGCAAGATAGAGTGATTTTCATGGAAATTATCAGATTTTCTGCTATTTTCAGTATGATTCGATTAATTGGATATTATGAAGCTAATTACTTGCGAAAATCCTTCCTCATGAACGGCTTTGTATATTTTGAATAACTCAGCGGTGAAATCGTCAGCTTCAATTGTACTGAGAAGAAAAAAAATTGATTAATTCGATGATTACGTGATTTTTAAAGAATTATCTCGAGATCCGTTAGAGATAGGAAAATTTTGGTAGAGACTTTTTCTTTACAGAATTTTGAGAGCTTCAAAAAAGATCTCCACAAAAATTTTTCTATCTCGCTTAGTTTTTAAGATATTTGAAAAAAGCTGAATGAAAATCGTCGAATTCAATTTTAAAGCAGTGAAATTATCCGAGAATCAATCAATAATTATAAAAAAATCATCTTATTTACCTTTTCAATGTTTCAATGAGAAATTCATGACTATATGCCACTTTATGCACCAATTTATTAATAATAATTTGTATATTTTTAGCCTTGATAAATTCATCAGCCGGTAAAACTGTTGGTAACAGTGTAAATCTCGATAATTGTACTCGATTTCTGTCAAAATTATCGTGCAAATGCATCGTAATACCTGTGAAAAAAAAAATTAAACTCAATTATTATCAAATAAAATCATTGAAACAATAAAATAATCATAGATTTCATATTTTATCTTTTTTGCTGTTATCTTTGAAAATACGTGAGATAGAGAAATTTTGCTTACAACCTTTTTTATAGAGAAAAATAAGAGCTACAAAAAAAGATTTTATAAAAATTCTATTATCTCCATTATTTTCCAAAATATCTAAAAAAAACTGATTCGAAGAATGAACTCAAATTTCTTGAATCTACAGTTTTTCGTTAATATCTCGAAATCCAATGGAGATAGGGAAATTTTCTTGATGACCTTTATTATACAGCAAATCAAGACCTATAAAAAAGGTCATCACAAAAATTGCTCTATCTCGCTTAGTTTTCGAGATATTTAAAAAAAACCGCAGTCACTACAGAATTTTTTCATTTCTACTCAGATTCACACTTGAAATCATTTTAAAAAATATGGGCATGAGTAATGAAATAGTTTTATACCATGCATGAGCGCAAAATCCTTGGCCTTTTCGACAATTTCATCGGAATTGTCTGTCAATGGCACATGAATACAGGTACCCAATTGTTCAGTCTTCATTGTGACGTCAGAATAATTTGAATCACTCAAAAATTAACGGTTTTTAAATAAAATACAAAACAGAACGAGAAATGTCAGATGTGTGTTAGTGGCACGAGTCATCTGTTCACCTCAAGTGACGTGGTATATCACATGTACAATGATGATTGTGTAGAATATATGGAAATTTCCTTGTAATCATCACTACATTTTTTTTTAATTTGCAAATATAAGACAAGTTTGATAATTGTCATGTAAACCGAGGATAACCAATGGATAACTGGCACTTTTTGCGAACCAATGAACACACATTCTCCTAATTTCCAGTGCGTGACACGGCCTTCAAGATGACGCCACTATGACGACTAGACTCAAGCGCGGCACATTTGAAAATTTCTGGGGATTAATCTAAAGGTCAGAGAACACGTGTCGGTTTTTCAAAAGATATCTCGAGAACTATTAGGTTTAAGGAAAAATGTACAGACACTTTTTTTTTGTAGAAAATTGAATTCTCAATGAAAAAAAATCTCTTAATATTTTTTTGATAAACTCAATGGTTTCGGCGATACTTATCTCTTTTCCTAAGAACTAATTATTCACGGATTTATTGACTTTTCAGAAAATTCATGAATAGTGTTTAGAGAAGAATTAAATAAATAATATTAAAAAATAGTAAAATGTAAAGAATTTAAAATATTTGATAGTTCAATGGCTTTATCAAATCATCACGTGTGATTTTTCTCTTCCATGAACGTGTCTATTTAATTGTGACGCATAACTTTGAAATAATAGATAATAAATCAGTGGATTAAGTAAAAAAAAATTGAAATTAAAGAAGAAAAAACGAATTTTATCAGTACTGAACAATGTAAAGTTTGATAATTTACTGATTTATCAAATTTTTGTCCTTGATATTATTTTTCTTTGCTCCAACGTAGTACAATAGAATTAAAAAATGTTAGTTTTTTTAAATCAAAAAAAAACTTAATCCCCTAAACTGTTTATCTCGTTTTGGAACAAGTATAAAAGAATTATTCAGTTATTTGATGTTCAGTTAATTGAAGTACTCGAAAGTAGTCTAGAAGTTTCTTTTTTTCTTCTTCAATTTTTTAATTAAATTCAAGTGTGAAAAACCTGAGAAAAATGATCAATTTAAATTATTATCCTTATTTATATTTCCTTATTGCTGTATTCGCTACTTCTGTGAATGCTGTTGTCGTGGCGGAATATGACAGTAATTATTCAAAAAAATTATTATCATTTGGATTTTGACTTCTTGGAATTATTTTTTTTTCATTAAATATTTTAGATTACATGGATTTGGTTCCTCCAAACCCTAGTGAAGTACGATTTATCGACGTTAATGAGCCGCTTCATCCATCAAACCTTTGCAAAAACCGTTTGAATATAAGTGATGGCGAATGGGTAAGAAATTCCACTCAATTCAGTAGAAAAGAATCAAAACAGGATATATTGATTTTTTTCTTTCAATTGTTTTTTGAAAATTTTTCTTGGAAATTGAGCAAAATGGTGTGATTTTGGTCTAATCCATTTTCGTAGCCCTTAAAATTCTCTACAAAAAATACAAAGACAAAAAGGCGTAACTCAATTAGTTTCCGAGATATTCTCTAAAATCATTGGACCAACCAAATCTATGTGTAAGGTTTCACCTCTTCGTTACTCAAGGGGTTACACCACTGTAAAAGCCTAAAAAAAGCCTTTTTCGGATATTTTTTTTTTTATAACGAAAGGAACCGGTAATTTTTTATTAATAAAAAATGTGCAATCAACCGATTCTGTTTCTGAACGTATCAACGCGTTTCTTCGTTTTGTCAGCATCTATGAAGACCCTGATTCACTACCGGCACACAATTAGTTCAATACTTAGTTCTAATTCTTAAAATTCTGCTATTAGCTGATGTTTGGATATCGATGCTAACATCAAATTTCATGATCTTCCTTGTCAGCAGATATGTATTCTACAAGTGTGAATGAGGTGTGATAGAAAATAAAATTTCAATTTTTTTTATATAAAAATTGCTCAAGGAAGGTGAGCAGAGGTAAGGTCAAATAAACTTTATCACTTATGTCAGAAATGTAGGCAATTTCATCTGCAATTACCCAGTTGTTCAGGTGTTTGATGCGAAGGTCTTTCTTTTTGAACTGTCGTGGCCCTTGGACACAGCAAAGATTAGTGCATTTCTTCGTTCTGTTTTCTGGTATTCAAAAGTTGTCTAGAGGTTGTCCATTAGGTAATCGCATGCTCACAATTGTTCAAAAGCGGAACTAGGATCCAAAAAACTTACTTGTAGATGACAGAATAAAATCAGCTAATTACCCAATTTTTAAAAAATCTCTTACGTATTTCTATTGGAAAAGTTGTTTCCAAGATGCTGTGGAAAATCCAAATGAATATAATGGAAATTATTGGAGTTTATGCTGCGTGCCAATGTGAAAAATCATGTTTCGAGAAAAATACGATTAAAGTTTTGATTTCTGCTATGAATATGAAGCAATGCCTGGAGAGAATTTCAAAATTTTATTAGAAAAAATGTGTTTCAGATGACTTTTCTTGCCCATATCCTGGAAAGCTCAGAATAGTTTTTGAAGCAGAAAAAAAACGATTTTTTGAAAATTCTAAAGTAGTATAACCCCTTGAATGTCAGCTTTGACGTCAGCATTCACCTTACAAATTCTCGGGATAAGGAATATGGCAATTCCAATTGTGCAAAAATCAATTAAATTGGAGAATAATCATCTGAATAGTGACGTAGAGATTTTTTCAATATTTTTGGAAATTGCTGCATTCAGCGTCGCTGAAAGTGCCGCATTTGATATCCATTCAATTTTCTCATTCAATATCAGCAGAATTGTTGAAATTGGCATCGCCTCAAGTATCGCATTCGATGTTGCATCAAAAAAAATTCTTATGGCTTATGATTGCCATTTAAATTTTTTTCTATCCGATTTCACTGATTCTTGCGGTATTAGAATTGTAATCAGCGATTCTTCAGAGCCCCAGAGTTTGTAAGGTGGATGCTGACGTCACCCTGTATATGTGGGTACACGGAGAGGAAAATCCATGAAAAATTCCTGGCCCAGTCCGGTAATCATGGGACATAGAGGCTTGTGAATGAAAACGTCCTCCTATAGAAATGACAAACTGGAAAACTTCTCATAATATGTACCAAATGAATGAGTGCATTATACTGGATTGGTTGGTAATTTTTCCATAACTGTGCCTACATTCATAAAATTTATTCTTGTATCCCACGAAATTTATTGTAAGAAACGAATGAATTGCAGAACTAGAATGTTTATTGTCTAGTCCTCGGATTACTTTTTACCGGACTGAGTAGTAATTTCTATCGATTTAGTTCGGGGGTTCCGGAATCAATCGTGAATCGCAAGGCCTTATGAGAAATTTGGAAGAATCGCCATATTGGATCTGCCATCGTGATAGCAATGGACCACAGTTCTATGAAATCAAATTTTTAATTGTATCAAACAGCAGAATAATTATTATAACAGGGTGGCGACTGAAAACTAATTTCAAAATTCCCTGACTTTTCCATGACTTTTCCCTGACTAGAAATAAAAATTCCAGGACGCACAAAAAAAAACTATTATTTAAATTTCGGGGGAGGTAGGGCAATACGGACATAAGGGATAAAATGAACATATTTGAGTTTTTATGCATATATTATGAAAAAATCCTTTAATGAATGAAAATATTGGAGATGGATTTTTTTTAATGATTCCATCCGAAAGCTGAGGAAATGTTAGTCGAGAAATTAGAGTTAGGCCAGAATGTTTTTTTTTCAATTTTTTGAGAATTTGATATTTTTTGTCATTTTTGAGGGGTAAAAAACCTTTCGATTTTTGAGCAAATTCAGTTTTTTAACAATATCTCTGGTTCTATTGGTCGTAGCGAACTGGGACCGATTTCAAATGAAAGGTGAGATCATTTCCCATCGATTTATGGGGTTTTGAATTTGGAAATATCGTCTTTTCAGATAGTTACGGGAACTTCCGTGAAAGATTATGATCATCGGTTTTTGTCCCATAACTATCTGGAAAATCGATATTTTTATATTTAGAAACCCATAAATCGATGGGAAATTATCTCACCTTTGATTTAAAATCAGTTCCAGGTCGCTACGGCCAATAGAACCAGAGATATTCCCAAAAAACTGATTTTGCTCAAAAATCGAAAGGCTCTTACCTCTCAAAAATGCCAGAAAATATCGAATTCTCAAAACTGGCGCATGTTCCTCGACTCAAATTCCCTCAGCTTCCTGATGAAATGATTGAAAAAATCCATCTACAATATTTCTATTACAATGTCCATTTTGCCTCACGTTTCCCTACGTTAAAATTCTCAGTTATTCTTGAAAACAATTTTGTTATTAGAATTTCACAATAATCCTCGAAACTGCGTTAAATTTTCATGATTGTGATTTTTTGGGAACCTTTTTGCAGATTTCAAACTGATCGAAAAGATCAATTTTTCGATTAGATATCTATCAATCTTAAAAATATGCAGATAATAAAAAATAAACTATGAATTTCCCTGACTAACATTGAAATTCCCTGACTTTTCCCTGACTATTCCAGAAATTTGAAATTCCCTGACTCTTCCAGGTTTTCCAGGTCGATCGCCACCCTGATTATTACAGAAAAATTCAATTCTCTTATACTGGATCAGCGCACAGAATATTAGAAAATTCATGATATAAATAACTATTCTTGGGAATTTTTTGGAAGACTCCGAACTTCTTTCGACCATTGTAACTCATAAGACAATCATCTCTGGTAGAGTTTTTATTGTTGAAAAATGGATGTAAAATAAATACTTTTTTCATTCACCATGAGTTTTTAAAATTTATTTTTAGCATAAAAAATGAATAAGAATAATCAAAAACTAATAACAATTATGATGATAAATATAATAAAAAAAGGTATATTATATGCCAATTTCACCGTTTGATCATTGAATTTTCATTTCGTGACGCTGAATTTTCGCTGTAAGTGTGATTAAATTTTCATTCTATTTATCACTTTATTATGACTAATTAGAACTGAATTCTTATTCCGGGAATTTGAATTCCTACTGTGATGTCCCAATACATTTTTATTCAGAAGAACTGAATTTTTATTCACTGAGACTAAAATTTACACTGGAACCCGTTAGTGTCAAATTTTATCGGACTGGTTTCGCATCTTTTCATACTAAAGCCACTATGTCCCACAGTTGCTGCTCAGTCCGGTAATTTTTCCGGAACTTTCACTACAAACTTTTATGGATTTTTCTCTTCGTGTACTTACAAAAACATCGTCTATTTCCAATTGTTGAAGTGAACTCTAGATCTCATTGGATATTGTTTTCTAGAGAGAATATCATCAGGAGATCATTCCTAGCAACATTTGTGCAAAGTATATAACATGCATGGGAACTGGTTACAACAATATAGAATTTGGAGCGGCACCGTCAGAAGGTGTGAGATGTCAACGAGTAACTCAAAATCAGAATTATAATTTCGGCTATGTAAGTTGATATAACTAATTGATTATTAAAATTCGATAGTGAAAAGGTTAAAAAGGACAGATCAGCTAACTTTTATGATAATTCTCAATAGAATATCTCAAAAAATAATGGGAATACTCTCCGTTTGTCCAGATTCCTTTTCCGAGATCTGCAAACGAAGATCAGGACGAAATCGCTCAATCTCCCTTAGTTTCCGAGATATTCTACGAAAATGAATGACAAAAGGAAGGACTTTTTCCATTTTTGCTCTTCGCAACTGTATTATTGAAAGTTCATTTTCATAAATTTACATGATAGAATTCTTCGACATTTTATTCTAGTTTTTCATGAAAATCATATTTTTTTGTTAAATTTTACTATTATTCCACAGGGCTGTTATGACGGAAGGTGTGTGCCAATTACCTGCCTGGATCATAGATGCTGGAGTCTACTTGAGCAAAGCAGGAAAACACGACAATGGCGCTTGTCGAGCAGGGATGAGCATTCGCCGTTGAGTAACGCATTTGTGCAGCTTGAGAATGAGCGTACACCGCTCTATCCACTTTATTCACAGAGCTCGATTGGATTTCCACATTTCTACATTCAGTATCGAAAGTCCTTGACTAACGCTCCGCACCCAAACCCTGTGAGTGGCATTCCGTCCACCGGGAATAAGATAATATATTTCAATCTAACTGGGTCGGAGAACGGACTATAAGTGGTGGTATCAAATTGCTATATGACCGAATCGGAATATTCTTGGGAACGATTTTATATGAATGGAAAGATGATGAAACTTCTCATAAAATTTATTGAAGGCCTATTAAAAGTCACTAATCTCTGAAACTGAATGGTGTCATTCTTTAGAGAGCTAATGCATACATCATGAAAGCTCACTAGATTTTTAATATTATATAATGCTACATGGAATCCTATAATATATGAGTCTCAAATTATAGATATTTTGTTAATAATAGGTAGTAATGACTAATATATGAGTCGACAACATGAAATACAGTAGTATATATCTGACAATTCAAATGTACTGATTATCAAGCATTCAGAAATCAATTCTATTCATGAATTGTTATTTCTGATATTATGAACTTCATAATTTCACTAAATTTCATGGAATGTGCTCGGAAAAGTATTCATCTAAATTTATATTTTCTGTAACTAATAAAATACTTTTGATTCTAGTAAAAATAGAATGATCATTTGCTCCAACCCTAGATTAATCCTAAAGGGGTTATCTAACGCGCCTCTCGACGTTGGTGATGAGGGATTAGCCGCCGTGTTATATTAGCTGCAACGTTGTTGAGTTCACTCTACACTGTCCAGGCGCGTGTTTGGAGTTTCCGGCAACGCCGTTCACCGGAAAATCCCACGTAGCATAGGAGAAATTTTGCTTGGCATTAAAATTTATTTTATTCCTCCATCAACTTTGCAGAACATGTAATTAAAAAAATATAATAGTTTGCTAAAAATTTCGATGAACTAAGTCAATTTTTTTCACAATTTTACGCTCAGACAAATATCCACTTTAACGCGATTCTTCCAAAAATGAAATACTGATTCTTCGAGAAAGAAATTACATATCTTGGTTTTTGGTAAGATGCAATATAAAATGGGATGATTTTCAACATACACTCTAAAAAAAATATACTAGTGACAAGCACAAACTAGTACTTGGGTACAGTAGTCTTGAAAGAAGTATACAAAAATACTAGCGATGAGTGTAATTTGGTACTCATCATGAGGACAACGGCCACGCATGAAGTATAGGAAAATACTTGTGACCAGTATAAAAAATACTTGTGACAAGTATTGCCTTATACTTGTCACGAGTACTTTCTTATACTTCTGACAAGTATTGTCCTGTACTTGTCACAAGTACTTTTTTGTACTTGTCACAAGTACTTCTTTAGACTGGTGACAAGCACTGTGTTGTACTCGTCACAAGTACTTTTTTATACTCGTGTTGACTTCCCGAAGGCATTACTAGGAATGATAAGACATATTTGTAGCACATACGTATGCATTCAGTAATTATTTTCAGAATTACTTTAATAGGAAATTGCCCTAAGAAATACAAAATACTGTAGTTTCTAGCAAAAAGAAATTAATCACGATAAAGGAGAACAAAATTTTTTTTTTTCATTTTTTGGTAAAAACAATCCGAGATGAACAAAATTTAGTTTAATGGAGATAATTGAAATGAAATTTAGGAATAGTCATTCGAGAGCAGAATGTTAATGCTTTACCAGCAATTGTAAGGAAGGAATGGTGGATAACGCATCCAATGAGGAACAACTTGTTCATGGGGAGGTCGGGTATAACGGACACAGTTGAGTTTTTGATGTCTGTACTGAGATTCTGAATGAAGATAGAGATTCATGGAGTTTTGTATCAGAAAATATGAATTTTAAAGACAGTTATGAGGCAAAAATTGATTTCGACAATAGTTCCCTCAAATATTTATGAATTTAAACCCTCATAAATCGATGACAAATTATCTCACCTTCCGCCTCCATCCGAAATTTTTATGCTACGACCAATAGAACTGGAGATATTTTGCAGAAAGTGATTTTTTTTCAAAAATGGAAAGAGGGATCACTTCAAATGCTGCCCGAAAAAATCAAATCCTCAAAACATTCAAAAAAATTCTGACACTTGTTGTCCGCCTAAAATTTCATCAGCTTTTCAATGGAATCGTTGAAAAAATCTATCTTCAGCCGTTTTATTCTGTTGTCCATTGTATTCTATCTCTCCCAAATATTGGAAAATCTTGAAAACAAATAGACGTAAGAACGTTATTAATATTAAATTATTTATTGTTTTTTTACACTTTTTATATTTTATTTTTCCACAATTCCACATACATGACCTTTCGGCCTCTTACATTTGCTTCCTCCCCCACCCCCCTTGCGACGCCATGGATCGACTTGCCCTACTGCACCGCATTCGCCGCGGACCAGGGGAAGCCATGGAAGACCCTGAGCGGACAGTCGGATTCATCCAGAGCCTTAATGTGCCTTTCTGTCACACTGACGAGAAAAGCACAGTAATTCTCTGTAGTCGCACCTCCCCGCTCAGTTTGTTATTCGGATCTGCGTACGGCAAGCGGTCACCCATCCAAGTAGTAACCAGCCTCAAGGCTGCTTAACCCAGCAGACCCGCCGAGCTGTACGCAGACCGAACAGCCAAACTGTCGGTTTCACACTCTTTATATGAATAAACAATGAGAGAACGGAGCTCCTGATAACTTGACAACAAAAAAATAAAAACGAAAATCATTTGCATTCAGTATATCAGTGGCCATACCGCATTCTACGGAAATTAATGTTTATTGGTGAACAACAAAATGGCGGACATTTGAAACGAAAAACGAGGTTTTCTGTCACGGTTTTTGACCCCAAAAAAATAGTAAAAATTGAAATTCCAATTTGGTTGTAGAATGCGCTATAGCTACTACTGTGAAAAATATGTGGTCCAAATTTCATGAAGATCGGTTCAGTGGTTCCAGAGAAATGACCGTAGCTGACCAAAACAAGTAGGAGTTCGCTCCTTGCGCATTACTTGAAAGTTTCAGGACTATACTCAAATTTCATATTTTGCCAATGCAATTGGCAGAAAGCACTCGAATGGAATTCTCAATTTTATAATCTGCTAATAACTACCCTGATGCACCTGAATTTCAAATTAATCTCCGCTCACTGGGATAAAATAGAACAAGTTACCAAAAAAAAAAAAATTTCAACATTGTTCGTGACATTTCAATTCTACTTCAGAATTGAAATAGAGGCCTGAATATAGTCTGTCCCTTTTGGATACTCTCATTTCATGAAAAAAATCAATATTATACAAGAACCAAGATCATACGATTGTGACGTTGAAATTGAATTAACCCTCGGAGTACACACCTCTGAACAGAACTTCAGAGCACACACGGGGTCAAATTGACCCCACTCCATTTTCTGAGTGCTATATCTCGAAAACCATACATTTTTTCGGAATATATGTTATAAGGTTTTTTGTAGATAAAACAATGTACTTTCGAATACAATCATCGTTGGTTTGATTCATTTAATTTTTTATGGTAAAAAAATTAGTCGAAATTCGACCTCTTTTCTAGAATCGGCCAATTTGAATGAAAAAGCTTCTAAGCGTCGAAGTCGACTATTTCAGATATTTTCATCCATTTCATCATATTATAGGGCAAAAAAATTTTTGGGGTCAAAATGACCTCCAGTGTACTCCGAGGGTTAATAATTCCAACGCACTGGTTTAAAGATTTTATTGATTAGATATCCGTATTGTTCGGGCTAAATAATTTTCTTCGGGATTCTTTGTGCTCACATATTAAATCATTTGTTTCAGAGTATTTAGCTCAAAAAGGAAATGCAATTATTCAGGCTTTAGTATTGGACTGAAAAAGAATGATAAGATTGTTCGGGCTAGAATTACGGGGAATTTATGTTGTTCGGGCTAAGTGAATGCAAAAAGAAAAGAAAAAGCTAACTCGAATTGACATACCACAATTAACAGTTCATTTGGAATCAAGCCAATGCAATTGTTTGTTCGGGCAAATATGAAAATTACTTTCAGCAATAAAACTCCAAACAATAAAGTCTCTTCATAGGACACCCGATAGCTTAAATACAGAGTGCATCATACGTGGGGAATACGCTGCGTCCAGCGATATTCCCTCACTCCGTCTCTCTCGCACTCACACGTTTTCGTATCTGATCCCTAAGTCTGTTTATTTGTTTAAAAATCGAAAATCTGGTGGTCCGCATCTGGTGCAAGTGCTGTACAGCGTTGGTGCGAGTGCTGTCCATCGCTGGTGTGAATGCTATGCACTGCTGGTGCTCATGCAGTGTGTATGTTATGCGACCGTAGCACGCGATTACTGCATATTCATGCATATGCAGTACACAGATCGTGCAGAGGTGGTGCGCACACCGTGTACTCTAGCCTATTATCACCAGACTGGCAATAGAAAACTGAAGTGTACAAAGACAGTCAGTTATGATTGTAAAAATAATCAATCTTACTGATTTCAGTTCCATCAGCGAAAATTGATGGTTGTACAATCACTCATTTTACTCCATTCTATTTAAGGAACCCTCCCAGAAAAGACTCTGATGACTCAATTAATGATAATTTTTTTTCCAGGCATAAAAATCCAAGCAATGCCTTACTCAATGTAGGGAATGACAAGATGAACATGAGTAGCCATATCATATCGTCATTATTTCCCCAATTTTATAGTTCATGGTAACATTGTAATATTTTTACCTTTAATAATTTCATTTAAAATGTTTTCAGGTTAAATATAATGAAGAAAAAACAAAATTTCACAAATATATCTTAAGAATGATATTGAAGCTGAATGTGACTAAATGCCTGAGCAAGCGCACAATTATGAAAAAAAAGAAAAGAGACAAATAATTTCATTAAGTCCATCGACATTCTTCCCACACAAAATAGATAAAATCTAGAGTTCATTTAAACGAATTATTTTTGTTTGTAAATTTTCTCATAAAAAACTCTTCTTGCTACATATTCTTCACTCATACATTCTTTTTATTAAATTATTGTCTTTCAATGGCCATTCAATCATCACCGATTTCACTTTGTCAATGTTCACTTAATTTATTTTACTTATCTCGATACTTTTGTTGCAACGTTGCTCTTCCGTATTCGTCTTCCAAATGGCTCCATTGAAATTAGCAAAAAAACTTCTTTTTTGGTGTTGACTCGGTGATGATCCGTAACGTGAGAGTGAATTTCGACGCGAGCCTGGGCATATCGTTTAATCGATTCCAGGCACATCTATATTATTTTTCACAAAAATAATTGGGCCATCGATAAGATAGAGATTGGAAACTCGCAATTCTCTCAAAATGAAGTTTTGTTCGGCATTCGCCCTCAAAAGTATTTTCAGAAAATATGATTTTAATCCTCACCGTCAGCTTGGCGTATGAAGTCTTATCCGTCAAAAATTATTCGTTAGTTGATTACGATAACTGCTATGAGAGCGTTGAATTGGCCCAACATTGAGAGAAAATAAATCAATAAACGTATAATGGATGGATGTTTTCTGCTAAATGTATAGAATTTTAATGCTTTGGGGGTGTTTTCATGGTACAATAATTCAATTTCCGTCATTTTGGAAGTCAGTATAGGATGGAATGTAAAACGATCGATGCTGCAAATGATTCACGTTCCATCCTATACTGACTTCAAAAATGAAGAGAATTTAATTATAATATCATGAAAATACTCCAGAGGCATTGAAATGCTATGCTTTTGATAACGATAATTGCTATGAGAGTGGTGAAGTAGCTCATCATTGAGTGAAAATGAATCAATCCTGATAAACGTATAATGAATGGATGCTTTCTACTAAATGCGTAGAGTGTCGATGCTTTTGGAGTATTTTCGTAACATAATAATTCAATTTTCTTCATGTTTGAAGTCAACATAAGATGGAATGTGAGTGCGTCCACATCCCATGCGGACTTCAAAAATGAAGAAAATTCAATTATGATATTTTTGAAATACTCCAAAAGCATTAAAATTCTATGCATCCAATAGAAAACATCCATCCATTATACGTTTATTGATTTATTTCCACTCAATGTTGAGCCACTTCAACGCTCTTATAGCAGTTATCGTAATTAAGCCTCACATGTAATTTTTGACGAATAAGACTTCATAAGCCAAGCTGACGGTGAGGATCAAAATCATATTCATCTGAAAATATTTTTGAGGACGAATGGTGAACAAAACTTCACGTTTCCATGAACTATAAAATTGGGGAAATAATGACTATATGATGTGGCTACTCATGTCCATCTTGTCATTCTCTACATTGCTTGTTTTTTCATGCCTGGAAAAAATCATCATCGATTGAGACATTGAAACCTTTTTCAGGAGAGTTCCTTCAAGAGAATGGAGTAAAACGAGTGATTGCACAAACATCAATTTTCGTCGATGAATCTGCAATAGGAAAGATTGACTATTTTTTCAATCATAATTGACTATCTCCGTGCACTTTGATTCTCTATTAATGGTCTAGTGATTATAGATTAGAGGAGCACTGTGGGTACGTGGTGTTTGCACTACCCCTACAGGACCTGCGTACTGCATATGTAATGAATATGCACTAATCGTGTACTACGATCACATGACATGCACATTGAACGAGCACCAGCGTTGTACAGCACTCGCACTAGCGGTGTGCAGCACGTGCACCAGCGGTGTGCAGCACGTACACCAGCGGTGTGCAGCACGTGCACCAGCAGTGTGCAGCACATGCACCAGTTGTGTACAGCACTCGCACCAGATGTGGACCACCCGTGTGGAGTTGGCGAGCACCATGTTGGGTGGACACTACTCTTGTACGACACTCGCACTGTATGTGCATTATCGATGCATCGCACTTGCATTGGATGAAGATATGATGTGCAGCACATGCGCACTGGATCAAAACCTTTCGAGTGCTATATTCGCGCTGGATCTGCACGAGCTGTGCATTGGGAGTGAACCACATTCACACTGGATGTGCACTACTTCTGCACCGAATGTGCCTTGCAGTGCCATGTGTCATTATTGCTCGGCTCTTGCACTGGAAGGCTATCACCTGTGGAGGCTAGTCGTACTGGATGTCCATCACAGTCGCTATAAATGTGTATTATTAGTGCGGCACCGTGGATTTGAATTTGCACTATCTGTGTGTCGTGAGCGCTTGGCATGCGCACTGAATGTGCCTAGCCAGTGCACCACAGCTGCATGAGATGTGCACAGTGGGCACACGAATGTCTTCTATCTGTGCACCACCCCGCAGTCTTATCCGATGTTCGCGAGCGGCGTTCGGCATACGCACCAGACATGCACCTAATATGCATGAGTCTATGCTGTTCCCGAGTAACAATAAGTTGAAAAAATTCCATTAACAAATTAAAAATAAACGAGTTCTTGTACGTGATTAGAAATGTAAGTGAAGACAGAATTTCATTATTAATTCATAACGAGAATTTTGATGTTGCGAAGTAGTTTTTTGTTCAGAATCTTTTATTTTTTTTAGATTTGCCATTCCAATTTTTAGATGGTCAATTCTTGACCATTATTTATTGCCATTGACACTCATTGAATTCAGCTGAGTGAACCAAAAATCTTATGAGATACCAATTATTCGGAAATTCCGTTTATACCACGTAAGTGCGCTCCTCTTCGATACCACACTTAACCTGAATTTTAAGACAGACCGGAACATAGTCTCTCGCTTCATGCCACGAGCCCATCAAGCAGTTCTCATTCCAGATTTCCAAACTTTTTCGAATTACTCCCATCCACTTTCACGCAGCAAGATCCCCTGCGCCGATTGGTCTTGGAACACAATACTGTAATCATTAATTATTCAAATTTGGTTAGGTAAATATTTTTTAAAATATTTTTCACCTACTTTTTGCATGATTCTCAACAGGTTTTCCATTATTTCGGATACACCCTGTATACTGTCGGAAAATGTGAAAAAAAAATCGGATTTTTCAAACTTACTAACCAGGATGATTGCTTGAGTCATATTTTGATGAAATATAAACTTTTTACATCCTCGAAACTTTCTTACCAATATTCTTATCATTGAATTTTTGAAATAAAAATGTTCATGCGTGGTGGTGGTGGCAGTGGTGGAGGTGGTGGTAGTGGGGCATCGAAGATGGGCGGGCACCCGTGATTGGTGGTGGGTATGATACCAGAACTGAAGGTCGGTCTGATTATTGGTCAAGGGGAAGAGACTATCAAGCAACTCCGGAAGAAATGTGGCGAGGGGGGGATTGATGATTGTCATCCAAGATGGTCCCCCCAGGAGTAGTAGAAACCTCTCAACTACATTTTCCAGTGATTCTAAAGTATGTCTACGTATATATAGTTAACGAAATTATCGGGGTTTAAAAACAGTCACGCACACTTCGGTCAATATCTCGAAATGTGAGCGAGATAGAGAATTTTTTGTACAGATCTTTTTTTAGAGCGAGTCCTATTCTACAAAAAAAGCTGTTTTTCTAAACTTCCGTATCTCGATTGGATTCTGAGATATTCCTGAAAAACAATACAAAATTTCAACTTTCCACTTCGAGTCCAAACTTCCATTATTTTTCTCTAAGTGTGCTCATTGCCAGGATCAGCCTGATTGTGTAACTTCAATTTGGTTTTTTTCTTTCTCTGTACGATCATTCGTAATTGAAGTGGAGAAAACAGGCTAATCGACCCTCCCATTGGTTAGATAAAGAAAATTTCAAGCCTGTAAACCGTTTCGAAAGATGGGGAAAAATTGTTTTTTTTTCTCCGCGTTTACCTCTTTCCTGCGCCATGAGTGATGCCAAAAAAAAAATAATTTAAAGATTTCAAAACTAGAGATTTCAAGCTCTAAGATTTTTTTTTGAAAATCTTAATTCGATCATTTTTCGTAAATTACAACCTTTTGAAATGAAAATTAACTGTTTAGCATACTACCCAAGAATAAATCACTTGTTGAGCACCACTCGTTTTTTTAGCCATTGGGAAATGACAACCCCACTCTAAAATCCCCAATTCCAATAGCCCGCTCTTAATTCAGGGGGAAAGAGAGGATAATACTCTCTGTATTGTCCTTACCTTCAAGGCCCCTATAAAACAAAGAATTTCTTTTAGTTTCTTGAATTAACAGAATCAGAATTACATCAGGAAATTACAGGGACCAACAATAGTTGACTCCTCTTTCTTTACAGTAAATTATAGATCAATTTTGGCCTTGGGACAGCCAGATTCATTCACTCAATGTTGGCTCCATAAAATTGCCCAATAATGCCAGAAATTAAATTTAAAAGAAATAAATCAACGAAAATTCTTTACCTCAATCAGCCAGGTTTCCCACGATGCTTCCTTCAGTTTCTCTCAATTATTCTTATAACAAAAAAAAAAACTCTTAATTTTTTACACTAACAGGTAACGTCTTTGAAAACAAATTGACAAAATCTTCGATGACTATTTCTCTGATACGCAAAATGTCCTCTCAATAACGTCCAGCCAGGAAGCTATACACTGGTCTTTCCTTTTCCGCGAGGTACGTGGTCTCCATCTCTCCAAGCTCCAATTCATCCGAGTTTTCCAGCTTCCCGGACTCCGAAGCAAAGGGAAGCGCGGCAATTTTAAGCTGAAATGAGTGAATCGAGTGAACGAAGCAGTATTTCTTTCAATTTACATGTATAATATTTTTTCGTTTTGCCGTTCGCGAGGGTTCGACATTCTGGGACCTTCCTCGAGGACGCTTTGTGTACTTTTGACGGTCCCACCGTCACAACCTTCTTCGTAGCTCAACTTTTCCCACAAAAAAAGATCTTTAAAAAAATTCCGCTGTTTTCGACAGATTGCGACATTTTTCAACAACTCCAAATAACTCTTTTCAGTATCAGTAGAGATCCATAGAAAGTCAAGCACGCAAAGCAATTGGTCTACAAATTAATCGCAGAGAAGGAGATGTAGATGTTCAAGGGCTCAAGAATTGGACCAGATAGCAGTGGTGGTGGCGGCAGTGATATAAGTGTTTGTGCGGGAAGTGTTTCGGGGAGTGACAATGGCTACAAACAACGGTGATAACAAGTGTCTATTGTTCGTTAAATTACAGGCAGTTGAACAAGCTCGGCAGAGAATTCAGAAACTCATTGACAGTGTAAATATTGATTTCATTCTTTCCCTCTCATGTATCCCGAGTTGACACCTTCTGGTCAGTTCGAGAGAATTCGAGTTAATCTTTGGTTTGAGACATTTTTTGGGCAGGATTTTGCCAAGAGCTCCTTCTCGGTTCGGTGACTCACGAGTCAAAACCCCTTCTCGGTTTGGTGGTCGAAGAATGTATCATTCGGCTTATCGTGGCAACATATTGTGAATTAATTGAGAGTACTAATTAATATCATTGAGTTCTTTATTAGCCTAGAATCATCACGTTCAAACCGTCTTATCCATCACAGATAACGGTTCGAACGTCATACAGTCCACTTTCGTTGTAAATAACAGTGTAATTTATCCAGAATAATTTTCATAAAATTGACTCACCATGTGGCACAAAAATCAGAATTATCTTTGAAAAACCCATCCACCTATAAATCATTCATCTCAGAATATCTATCAATTTCAGGATATTCTACAAGGAGAAAATGACTTATCTGTCTTTAAAATCATTTTTTTGAAATATCTCGAAATCCAGAGAAGGTAACGATATTCCCGCAATAAACCTTCTCGCAGACCAGCACCCTTAAAAAAAAGTCATCACAAAAATTGCTCTATCTCACTTAGTTTCCGAGATATCCTAGAGAAACCGCAGTCACTATAGAATCTCCTTATCTCGTCTCAGATTCACTCATAAAATCATCGAAAAAATATGAGCATGAGTAACGAAATAGTTTCATAACATGCATGAGCGCAAAATCCTTGGCTTTGTCGACAATTTTATCGGAATTGTCCGTCAATGGCACATGAACACAAGTATCCAATTGTTCAGTCGTCATTGTGACGTCAGCATAATTTGGATCACTCAGAAATTAACGGTTTAAATAAAATACAAAACAAGCAGGCGTTAACTCCTTGTGGGTTATTTGAATTCATAGATTTAATATTCTGCCAATACAATTGGCAGTAGGCTTCCGAATGGAATTTTCAATCTCTAATCCAATAATGACCATTTTAATTAACATGAATTAATTAATTTCTGAATTTGATGATTCAACTTTTCAATGTTCCCATCATCATATCAGGATGAAAATGGTCTCATTTTATTCGGAAAATTATATATTTTATTATCATGAAATAAAAATAATATGTGTTCTCAGAAAAAATTGAGAAAAATTTACATTTCCGATTTTTCATAAAAAAGTGATTTTTTTTCAAAATAAAAATAAATACTTGACCGATAAATTGGGAATCTAGGGGGTTCATTCTCTTCATTATAACAAATTTTTTAAGCCCAAATTGGTGCAAATCAGTTGCATAGTTTTTATGAAATAAGCCTCCAAAGAAAAATCATTTTTTGCAAATATCTCAGAAACGGCTGGACAGATTTCGCCTAGTTTCAATAGCACCCTAGACCTTCATCAGATATACAAACTGGCAAAATTTGAAGTCTCTATCTCAAATACTTATCGAGTTATCGTTCCGCTAAAATATGAACTGAAAATCACTAAAATTGAGATAATTTCTAGAACTAAAATCAGGGAAAAATTTTAAAACGATCAAAAACGTGAATTTTAATGAGATGAATATCATAGCCCAAACTGGGCGCTACCGAATAATTTTTCATCGAGAAAATCCAAAAAAACGCTTTTTTGAAAAATCGATTTTTCTCGGAAACTATTCAACCGATTTCGCTGAAATTTTTATGACAGCATTTTGCACGCAGAGGAACAATACTGTCAAATTTTGAGAGCGCTAAGTATAGCCGTTCCAGAGAAAATGACGATACATGGCAATACACTCAGACACACACAGTCACACACACACATACATACAGACATGCTCTAAAAATATGATTTTTCGACGTTTTGGATCATTTGTAGTCATATTCCGATGAAACCTCGGAATCGAAAAATCGACCGTTTACAAAGCTTCCATTCGGAAGCAAAAAACGAGGAATCTCAGATATGTGTTAGTGGCGTGCCTCGTGAGGCATCTGTCCCCCAAGTAACGTGGTATATCACATGTACAATGATGATTAAGTAGAATACATGGAAACTTTCTTGTAATCATCACTACATTTTTTTTTAATGTGCGAAAATAAGAGAAGATTGATAATTGTCATGTAAACCGAGGATAACTGATGGATAACTGGCATTTTTTGCGAACCAATGAACACACTTGCCCCATTCCCAGTGTGTGACACGGCCTTCAAGGTGTCATCACCATGGAGACTAGCCTCAAGGGCGGCGCGTTCGGAATTTCTGGGGATTAGTCTAGAGGTCGAGGAACACGTGTCTTCTTCTTCTTCTTTTTCGGGCTGCGATTGAACGCTAGCTGGCCTTCAGCCTCAAGCTATACAGCCAATAGAAAGACACGTGTCGATTGTTTTTGGAAAAATCTCTGAATCTGTTGGGTTTAGGAAAAAATCTCAAGATACCTTGCGACGTGGGGTCCCTAGAGGAAGTCAACACTTAATTATTAAGTCAATGAAAATACCGAAAAGCCAACAATCGAATCAAAAGTATTCAGTACAAATGACTGCCAAGAGATTTTTTTTACTTGTCTGTTTATAGTTTCAAGAATGCGGATTATCGGAGCAGTGTGGGCGATCGGAATAGTTCGGCCACTGGAAAAACCGTTCGAGTGACCCCCACTCTAGGACAAGAGAAGCAACGAGGACTTCCTCGCAGGGCTCCGACGGGCACACACGTGTTTTTGAAGAATAATACTGTACAAAAGAAATGAAATTATTTTTGAGTTGATTAGAGAAAAGTAGTTAATTGAATGAAAATTATATATTGTCCATCGAGGGACACTATTGAAAAAGATAAGAGATTTTCTTTTATTATTTATCTGATTGATAGTAGAGAACTAGTTGAGGGGACGAGAAACCTCCCGTCTCACTCGTTTTTTTTGTAAAGACAGTACTAGACGCAAAGCACTATTGTGAAGAGCCTTAATCTATGGAAAACAAGAACTTGGAATAAAATTACATTTTTTGAAACATTATTATTGAGTGAAACATTGTTATTAAGGCTGCAAGGTATAGCAGTATCGTCCTCCTTTCCCAGGCGTATCGAATAGTGCTATGGAGATTTGTTGTTTTACCCATTGAAATTTGAGAAAACAACTGGCGTCCAACAAAATTAAGATTTTCTTTATTAACGGGGCAAAAGTTGGCGAATTTGGTGAGTCGCTTGGAGATTTAGTTGAAAAGGAAGAAGCAAATTCGTCACAACCTTTTTTGGACAAAGTTCTATTCTTTATAAAAGAGGTCTCCTTTTTGTGTTTTTTTTCAGGATTACATTGAGAATAAAAATGGAATTAATGATGATTTTACACGGATTTTCCATGGATAGAGTTTAATGAAAAATAGAACGACGATTTCACTAATTACCAGAATAATTGAAGAATGTTTAGACATGAAATTCCAAACATTTATGATATTTAATCATTTAATGGCTCATAAAAGTTTGGTGCGTGATTATTTTTTTGAGGAACGTGTCTATTCAGCGGTGACGCCACAAGGGCTAACTAACAGGTAATAAATTTATTGAATACGATGATACGACAATGAAAGAAAAAAAAATCTTATCAATATTGAACTAGTGTAAACTTTTATTACACTTGGTAATTCATTGAATTATCAAATTTCCATCCTTGATATTATTTTCCTCCGCTCTAACGTAATACAATAAAATTGAGAAATATTAGGTTTTATATAATCTCCTGAAATTTTTATCTCTCTCTGGAACTAGTATAAAATGGTTATTCATTCATTGTTCATTGAAGTTGATTGAAGGATTCAATAGTTGTCTAAAAGTTCCATTTTCAAAACAATCAAATTCAAGTGTAAAAAAACAGTGGAAAATGATTAATTTAAATTATTATCTTTATTTCTATGCTATATTTGCTATTTCTACAAATAGTGCGGACGTTCTCACTCAATTTGACTGTAACTATTTAAAAAAATTACTCTTCTCATTTATCTTGATTGTTCAGAAAATAATTTTTTTTCATCAAACACCTTAGCTTACACGGATACTGTTGTTAGTGGCATAGATTTCATCGATTTCAATCATCCGAATCATCCAATGGAATATTGTAAAAAGCAAGTGGGCCATGGAGCTATATGGGTGAGAAATTATCCTCAATTCGGTATACTATAGTGAAGAGGTAAAACAGGATCAGTTAATTTTTTGATGAAGGAGGAGAATAGCTCTGTCAACTGGAAAATAATAATTTTCTGGATTTCTTCCACAAATTCTTTTTGTCCAGTCGAAATATTAATCTTTTTCGAGGCTCGAAATGAGTTTTGTTTGAGAAAATTTGGATTTTACAAATATCAAAAAAAATGAGTTGAGTTGTCTACTCTGAGTTTCACAAAACTTAGTAATTCATTGTTTTTGACAACTCAATGAATGGCATTTTAAGTTCTTCTAATTTAGTTCCAGAAATATCATAGTTAGGGCCAGCACGTTGATTTGCCATTTTTACTATGCTGAAGCTGACTGTATTAGAACATATTTCAGAATTAATAGTTAGTTATTTGGCCTTGCGGTCAAACTCTAAAAAAAAAAAAAGCTAACTATTAATCTTGAAAATTTACGGTCAACTATCATCATCAATTTTTAATATTTCAGAATGTTCTGAACTGTCTGCTTGGGATTCTATATTGAATTGTGTTTGATTGTGTATCATTTGATAAAATTTTCGAAGGATTAACTGTGTGCGGGATTTAGAAGAAAAGTGAATTTTAATTCAATGCGAATGCAAATTTGAATTCCTCAATTTTTCCCACAACATAAAAATTGGAGAAAAATAGTGTTGAAAAACTCGATGCGGATAAGTCGCAAGAGCATCTCGAGTGCGTCAAGAGTGCGTTAGGGTAGTGCTACGATGGTCGTAAATATAACGTGGCGTAACGCTCACAGCGCGATCAATTTAAGTTGTTAGCGTACGCCTGGGGTGCTATTCCCGAAGCAATTTAAGAAAGTTAAAATTTCGCTCCTGCTAGGTGACAGCAGTGAGTTTCCGAAAAAAAATTGAGCCGGTTTGAGAACGCATCACTTTTGCCTTTGGATGACAGAGATTATCAATCATCAATCGGCTGGATAGACTGATGGCTAGAGGCCAGCTGTACAAAAACCACAGCACGATGAAGGAAAAAGAAGCTGGCCTTCAGCCATCAGTCTATACAGCCGATTGATGATTGATAATCTTTGTCATTCAGAGGCAGAAGTGATGCGTTCTCAAACCGGCTCAATTTTTTTTCGGAATCTCACTGCTGTCACCTAGTGGGAGCAAAATTTTAACTTCCTTAAATTGCTTCGGCAATAGCACCCCTGAGCGCAGAAGGAAGAACTTCAGCTAGTACTGACAGCGGTAAATATGCAGAATAGCGGCCTATAAAATTTAATAATTATCGAAGTCAAATCTTCGGAAAGAAATATGGAATACGCAAGCGAGGTTTGAACTCACAACCATCTGATTACATGTCAGGTACTCTACCAATTGAGCTATTGCGAGTTCCTATACTTTCCTTCAAATTTTTGACCAAGATATGTTACATCATTTTCTCCACCCCCCTTCCTGAGGCAAATTTAAATCAACATATTAACTTCCCGATAAGGGAAGTTTATGTAATGGCCCCGAAAATGGAAAATCGATTTTTCGATCGATCTCCATCGAAAGTGCGTAAAGTGCGCTGCGCACGCAATTTATGTTGGATTACGTTTGCGTCCATTGTGGCTTCACCCTAACACTACCTCTACAGATGCAACGCAAGTACTTCTCTCGTGCGATGCAAGGACGTTACAGATGCGTCGCAGGTGCGTCATAAGTGCTTCTCGAGTGCGTTGCTAATGCGTCGCAAGGGTATCTTGACGTTGAATAGAGCCTCTTGATACTTTTTGTTTCCAATTTTTTGGTTGGGGCAAAAATCAGTGATTCAAATTTTCATTCGAATCGAATTAAAATTCACCTCTTTTCTAAATCTTACTTATAGTTAATCCTTTGAATATTTTATGCATTGGCACACAATGGAACACAATTCACCGTCAAATGTTGAGTTGACAGGGCAAAACATTTTGACATGTGTTCCATTACAGTCTACTTCAGCCTGGTAAAAACGGCAAACCAACATCCAGGCCCTAATTATAAGTCGTCACCTTAGAAACAAAGTGGCGTAAGTGCTGTGTAAACTCGGATTATGCGAAACATGCTGATATTCCTGATCTCAATCAATGATTCTCGTGTTTTCGGTCATTCAGTTAGAAGCTTCAGAAAAAAGTTCTTTTTTGTATTCGAATAAAATTTAATTAAAACTCTCTCTATCAGCCACGAAATTTTGGAACCGAAGTCTGACCAATCAGAACACACTAATTCGAAAATAGAAATATATAAAAATACACAAAAAAAATGATTATAGTTGGCTGAGTGAAACTACTTATTGACCGATTTTTTTTGGAATTATCTTAGAAACTAAGTGAGATTGGTTGATTTCAACCGAATCTTGATTTTGTAGTCCTTGACATTTAGAACAGAGAATTCAAGTAAAAAGAGCGTAACTCCATTAGTTTTCGAAATATTCTCATGAAATTATTGGTTGAAAGAATCTATTTATTCTGTCCGACGTATAGAGAGCTGCGAATAAGAGTCTACTTTTCTTTACAGAACTGGGTGACTGTGAAAATTCGCTTTGTCCATACTTTTGCATGAAAGACTGGTCTAGGAATGCTTATCTAGCAATTTTAATATGATGTGACCGATACAGTGTAAACTATCCAGTGAAACACCGGAGTCTAGTTACTTGGTGGACTACCGTTGATCGCTGGACACCTTCGGATATCCGTTCGGAAGACCACGGATTAACTTCGACCTGGATGTGTAACGAATCAGATATAGCTTTGCGTATGGACTCAGCTAACCCTTATAATATCTTATTATTTCTGGACATTATACTATCTATTTCAAGGAACATTGATCGTTATTGTTGAGAATGATCTTACACTACCTCTAGAATTACGAAATAACAAGTCGATCCACCTGTCAGCTCTCCTCAATCGAGTTAGTCGAGGAGGCACCATTATCATTGTGAATTATCGTGTAGACTCGCAACTAGGAGAAAATTATCGTGCAGAACATTTCATAAATGCGCGTTAAAGAAGAGTTAAAAACAATTGGAGAAATCCTGCACGTAAAACCTGTTTAACCTCTTCGCTACTCGAAATTTAAATCTTAAATGCTTAGATACAGTTGACTTCCTATATAAGATCAGGGACTGCCGGATGAGTAAATTCGGAGAATTAGGCTCCCACCGTTCAGAATGTCATGGGTTTTCGCAGAATCACATTTTCTTTAGCACATTTTTGACGATTACTCGGACCAATGCTGATAAATATTCCGCAAACTTCGTGTATATACTCTTCAACGATTAATTTACGACCTGTGGATGTTTTTGGATTTTTTTTATTGATGTAAGGTTAGCCTTATTTTGTCCCTTGAAAGTCAGTGCATTTGAGCCCATGTAAAACAACAATTTTCATTTTCCTCAAAATCCAAGCACTCTCAAACTTTGAGGATATATATATATATATATATATTATCAATTAGTTTAACTAAATATCCCACAAGGTTTGGTGCACATCTTATTGGCTTTACTTCTTCTTCTATTCCTTATGGTTATATCCCCTATGAGAGGGGCAAGTACCAATTCTTCTCCAAATATCTTGAATTCTTATTTTTTTTTTTTTTTTGCTAATACCCGTTAGACGGCGTACCATCTGTATTCTTCTTCGTTTCACAAATTCAAATTCAAAACAAACAACACAAATGAAACATGAGTAACAATTTTTATGATACGACAAACACCTTTTTTTTTTTCCCCTTCCCTTTTTTTTTTTTTTTTTTTTATATCTTCACTTTATTTTCAATTAAAAATTTAACTATAATTTTCATAGCCTTGAACTGATTATCTATGAATACTTTTTGGATATTAGTTCCCGATAAAACGTCTTCTTTTCTCAGTAATTCACACATTTCCATTCGATAGATAGATAAGTTCTTTATTGGTGCTACAAATCTTGTTTTACACCCTCCCACGCCAACTTCGTTATACATTTCCATTCGATTTTTATTATATTCAGGGCAGTCCCACAAAATATGGTCTAAATCCATACATACATATCCGCAAATGCAATTAGCTTCCATTATTATATTTTTCATAAATAAATGTGAATTCAATAGTGTATGATTCGATTTAATTCTGTTTGATAATGCAATCACACTCCTAGTCATTTTTTCCTTAAGAAACCATTGTTTTATTGGCTTTACTTTTATGCCAAAAAATAATCTTCCTCTTTAAGGGTCGGATGTAAAACATAGTGATTTTTTTTTGATTGGTCGGTCGTGAAGCTGACCGCTTCACCAAGAGCTCTACTAATTACGAGCGTAATTTAGTAGTAATTGTGCTGAAAATAATTTTAATAGATAGTAAAAAATAGTGCAAACGGCGGAAATTCGGTCTCTAAGTGATGTGATACCTGTAGAAATAATTATTAGTGGTTTTGTGTTAGCATCGGCTAGACACCATGTTGTGTGTATTCAAATCATCTATATAGGGATAATGGAGGTATCATTTTCTTTTGATAATTATAATTTCAAAAAATAATTGTCAATCTCTAGACTTAATTTCCGCCGTGCAGCTGAAAATAAGCTTTCATTCGATCATTGGATCGTAATGATTGCTGCATTTTTCCGGCCAGCATTAGTAGAGCTTTGAAAACTCTCTGGTATGGGGAAAAAAAATTTTTGTCTAGGGGAAATTTTCTTACATCCGACCCTTAACGTAGTACCGCTGATACTGCTCTAGTCAGTGGTTATAGTGTCTCGTTCGATTCATGTAGTATTGACACACTAGATAGCGTCCCAAGTGAGTTAGAGAGAGAAAGAAAATATAAAAAGTGCAGTTTTTATAGTTATTCACTAATTACTACTATTACATGCTCTGAAGCTGCATTTTCAAGGGTTTGAAATGTTTTATACATAACTTTCTATTATATTTGGGATCATGGGACGTTGGTAAAATTAATTTAACAATACTAAATAATTGTCAAATGAACGACGTTTCGCCTGCTTTATTGAGGCTTCCTCAGGTTCTGGAAACCATAATACAAAATTGAAAATTAATTCGAAAATACGAAAAAAAATTAAATACATTAATGATACTGCCTATTTTTTCACGTAGTTCAATAGAAAAACATTCACAATAACATTATCTCTTCATCTCTATCATATAATTTTCTATCATTTCTTTTTTTTTATCCAAATCGGGATGGTCAGTTTGGTAAAATATAATAAAATGTGCGATTTGCCATGAGGCTCAATGTTAAACTCGTGAAATTTCGAGTGTCAATATCTTTCGACTCGTTCTCTGTAGCCCTTTAAAAATTTAACTGGATCATTATCTTATCATAATCTACAAATATACCAAATTTCAAAATTTTCGTAACGGTCAATCGAGTACCGGCGGTACTACCTTAAGCTTCCTTATATAGAATTCTCCTGTACAGAGAATCGACTGTATATACATTTATACATATCTACACGCTTACAAAGAATCGTCTACTTCCAATTGTTGAAGTAAAGTAAAGATTTCCATTACATATTATTTTCTAGATTGGATACTATGACAATGTCATTCCTAGTAACATTTGTAGGAGACATATATCATGCAGAGCTAACGATGTACCAGATCGAGAATTCATTGGAGTAAATCCAGAAATCGGTGCGAGATGTCAACGAAGAACTCAAAATGCGAATCTTAATTTCGGCTATGTAAGTTGATATAATTAATTGATTATTAAGACTTAGTAATAAATGAGTGAATCAGAATAAATCCATCTCCCTTTGTGATAATTCTCAATAGAACATCTTGAAAACTAATAAAGAGATGCCCTTTTCTCTGAAACGGTTGTACTTGGCGATCTAAAAATTTGACAATATTTTTCCTTTTTATGCAAAATGCTGCCAGTAAAATTTGTTCGAAATTGATGGAATAGCTTCTAAGAAAAACGAAATTTTTCAAAAATTGTTTCTTAGAGTGTTTTTTTAAAGAAAAATTGAGTCACAGCCTCCATTTTGCGCAATGACATTCATCTCATTAAATTCAAGGTGAATTCCGCTCCAATCTTTGTTTGAAGGTTATTTCAACTTTAATTATTTTAATTGTTGAATTTTTAGCATGAATGCAAATTTTGGTATCGAATTTGGATGAAAAAGCTCCAGTAATTTCTGAGATATTTTGCGAAAAATCATTTCATGAAAAAAGATTGTATCTCCGAAACTATCCAATCAATTACATTCAAGCTTAGTTTGAAAGATTTATTTCAACGAGCTGAACGAATGCTAATAATTTCAGATTTTCGAAATGAAAGATTTTCGAAATCAAATGAAATTTCTGTGTCACAGCAAGAGAGTTTTGTTATTATTTTCAACCATTAATAGTTGATTAAACCAAACTCTTCTCTTTTCTCAAGGAACAAGAACGATTTGGTCAGGTTCTATATTGATCAGGAACCTCCATCTGCGCCTTAGTTATGGGGCAATAAATGATTCGCAGGAAAATGCCCATAACTTAATTATACTGAGAAAAGGATCCGTTAACAGTTAACTCACGGATTGAGTTGAATAAAAAAATATCACACGTTTGCATCAAAACCGTATTCAGTTGCATTGAACAAATGTTAGGTGTTCTCAAATACTTGAGCTGGTTCGCTCAACAGCGTATTCGCTGAATATTAATGAATACGCAGTTGAAGTCCTGTGATGGCAAAATACAATCTCCCTTTTGCTTGAACGTGCTTTCCCCCGTTGGAGTAATTTATTTTCATGACAAATTCTTTTTTGTGGGAAAAGACTAAGCTATTTCCTAGAAAAAACAAGATATTCCTTTAGAAGAAAATGGAAAATTGGATTTTATGGGAAGAAAATGGAAATATAATTGTCTGGAAGAAATGCTTTATTTTTAATGAAAACTTCTATTTTTGGACACAATTATTGTTGCAATTTTTTCTTAGTTTTCAACAGAATCATCTTTAGGATTTGATTTTGAGAAATCCCATAGAGGTGTCCATTCCACCTCATTTTAACGGAGCTAACAATCTTTTCATTTAATTGCAAGGTTATTGATCAATCAATGATCTTTTAAATCGTAATGAATATGAAATTCCGCCAAATAGCCTTTCGTTTGAGACAACCCATTATTTTCTAACTATCAACGAGTATTAGTTCGCTCACAATCCAACGTCCCAGCCAAACGGATCATTCTCTCCGTGTAAAAATAGTAAAAAAATTGAAAGCTTTATTCCGATTTCCGTTCTATCCCCCTTCTTCTAAATACAAAAGTGTGAATGCATTCTACTTGACTCAATGTTCAGTCAATGAAAAAATGATTAAAAAAAAAAAAAGAGATCCATTCTGCCCCACGGTCCATTTTACCCCGGGGGTGCATTTTGCCCCACCCTCGCCTATTTCGAACATTCGCTTTTTCAGAAATTTCAAATTTTCCGTAAGAACGCAAGTATTTTTAACTTCCCGGTAGGAAGTTATAGGGATTACTCCTAAAACTGAAACCCCAGGGGGGGGGGGGGGGGGGATGCGTACGTATGAGTGTGTGTTCGTCTGCATGTGGCCACTTTTTTGCCCGACGACGATTTCTCCTGAAATGATGATCGGATCGAGATCTCCAATATCGCGATCGATGCATTTTGCTGAGAACTAGAGCTGATTAAATTGTGGATTGATTCAGTAGAGTCATCCTTTATTTATTTAATGAATAATGAACTGATATTTCGGAAAAGACAAGATACGAAAAAAAATCGTCATGAAAGTTGAAGATATGGTAATATGAGGAGGGTGGGGCAAAATGGACCCCCGGGGTAAAATGGGCCGTGGGGCAAAATGGACCCCCAGGGCAAAGTGGACCCTGGTGGAAAATGGGCTTCTCTCTTTTTTGCATAATTTTTTTTATGGAATATTTTGTTTACACTCATATTATATAATTCCGCGATAAATTCCGTGCATTTGAAATGAACGAGCCGTGTGTGAGCGTCCCCATTCTACGGGCACTTCGACTCTAGTTCTGAGAAATTTGAAAGGCCAGATACAAATATTGATAGTTAAGAGGCGATTGGAAAAGTACTTGAACGACGGGAGAAGGAATTAGGGAAATTTCGAGCAGCTCGCGAGTGTACAATTTGCGACAGTCTACTATAGTATATTTGAGAACGCTGCAAAGTTCACCAGATAATCCACACACATTGCATTTCTTTGCAGTGAATATGTCGGGAAGGTAATTCTATGACACGTTTTCAGAGTCACAAGGAAAATTTGAAAAGAAATAAAAAATCACTTTCTATCGAGAAGTTATTAAAATAGAGAACCTAGTGAACTGAAGCTGCTACGCAGTCGTGAGTGACCGTAGCGAACGAGCAGCAATAATCGACAAGTTTGCCAGCATGCAACAACAGCTTATAAATTTGCGAGCGAGCGTAGCGAACGAGCCGTAACAACCTACAAATCCGCGAGCGAGCGCAGCGAGTGAGCAACAAAAACCTATAAGGGTGAAGCCACAATGGATGCAAACGTAATCCAACATAAATGGCGTGCGCAGCGCACTTTACGCACCAGACTAAATGTACGCAATTGATGTCCTTTTTTCAGGTTATTTGACTATTTTAAACTGTCAATGATAAATTCTAAATCATTAAGAGGATTTTTTCTTCTAAAAACAAAAAATGTATGAACCTATAGAAACTCAATTTGGAGACATATACACCCACAAGATAATATCAACAATTAAAATAGTCAAATAACCTGAAAAAAGGACACCAGTTGCGTACGTTTAGTCTGGTGCGTAAAATGTGCTGCGCACGCAATTTATGTTGGATTACGTTTGCGTCCATTGTGGCTTCATCCTAAAATCGAGAGCAAGAGCAGCGAGTGAGCAACAACAACCTATAAATTCGCGAACGAGCGCAGCGAGTGAGTAACAGTAACCTATAAATTCGCGAGCGAGCAATAATAAACTAAAAACTCGCGAGCAAGCAACAATAACCTAAAAATTCGCGAGCGAGCAACAATAACCTGCTTGTTTATTTTAGCATTAGAAAGTGGGCAATTTTTCCTGAAGAATAAGCACATTTTCATTCAAATCTGGTAACAAAAAGGAAGAGAAATACTGTTCAGAACCTGAACTTCAATTTTTCGATTTTGAAGTTCTATCGTAGGATCTTAGTTTTGACCTGATATTTAATTTTTTGAATGGAGTAGAATGATTTGAGTGAAAAAGATGACATTTATGCCCAGATGTCAATTTTCAAGTTGAAGTAGAGGATCATAATATTTTGTGAGTGAGCAGATTTTTATCATCGTTTTGTTACTGAAAATTGAAGAATAGAATATTAAATTTGAGATTGATAGTGGAATCTCCAAGTACCAAAGAGCCCCTGCCTGTCTAAATTAATAGACCAATTTCCTTCAAATGCGATTGGCCAATCTGATTGGCAAAATATTGAAGATCTCACTAGAAGTGTGATTTCTGAATAACGCACAAAAACTCCGGCTCCTGCTTCTAAGTATCGACGAGAAAATTTCCGTCCTGATACGACGATCAGAACTTCAGGGAGCAGGATCATCCACCTGTAATTTAATGCATTATTTGTGAGATTCCATTCGGAGGCATTTTGCCGATCAGATTGGCAAAAAAGTGAATATCGTTAAAGAAGTGGGGTGAATAATGCACAAAGAATAGAGCTCCTGCTTGTTTCGCATAGCCCTGATGGATCGGGCGATCGCATATCAACTATAAATCGATTAGACAGTCGATTTTTTCATGAAATCGACTGTCATATGACCACGATGCGATTGTGATGCGACTGCGATCGCATCGTGAACGAATCACGGTCGATTTCGTGAAAAAATTGACTGCCCGGTTGCATGATCCACCAGGGAGGATTTCAAGAGCTACAAAAGAGAGCAGGATCTATCGAAGTTTACTTCAATTAATCTAAATAATGGAATCCTTTAACAACTTACGCAAAGTGTTGCGCGTCACCACGCACAAAAATTAATAAGAATATTTTTAGTTTAATATTATTCTCAGAATCACACTCGACAATTTTCCCCAACATCTGGCGAGCAGCCTTTTCTGCACTTCCTTAATCCTACCTCAATAAAAACTAGAATGAAACGTTCGAGACACTCACGAAACCTCTCCTCTTTCCCAAAAATGATTCATCGTTAATCCCAAGTAAGAAAATCATTTCTCCTCATTAATCCCATGCAATAAAACTCCAAAAGAGTTTTTGGGTCCTCGTTAATCCCGTGCAATAAAAACTCCAAATGAACTTTGGGTTTTTCCTTGGGTCGTTTATGACCTGCAGCTGCAGCTAACATCGACGACACTATCGCCACGCATACCCCCACTCCATGTCTCGAAACATCTGCCTTACTTGGGGAAAGGCCCAGTGGCCACCAATAGGATCCCAACCTCCCTCATTTCCCTCTCTCCGCTTCACTACCTCAAAATCTAAAACCGATTCTGATTGGCTCGGCACCATTTCACCTTTGTACATATAAAGCAAACGATTTAGAACATAAGTCAGTAACGAATACAACCTCTCTAAGGAGAACAACACTTGTACATATTTTAGTAAATAAAATCTAAGTCTTGTTTTCAAACACTTGTATTCAATCCAAGTCTCCTAGTCGCCAAATCAACCTTTCCTACCCAATCACATCTCACACATTGAATTAGCTACATAAAGAACCAATTCGGCGTGTAGCAGTTTCCCTCAAGGTATCTCTGAGAAGGTCAGACTCTTGGAACTTACAACTCCAAGAGATTCAAACGAATAATACTTTGAGACGAAACACAAAGTTTTCAGCGAAATTACATTTTTTGTTGAATTCTAATATTTTTTGTACAGGGCTGTTATGAAGGATATTGTGTGCCAATCACTTGCATGGATGAAAAATGCTGGCAATCAACTAACGGAAACCAGGAGGAACAGAATAGTCTCTCCCGAACACAGAATGCACTTACGCCGGCCGATTACTCAGACCAGCGACATAGCCGCAAAACACAACAAAACCACTACTTTTTTCCCTCGGGGTCTCCGTACAGGCCTCCACCAGCTTACACTTCGCCGCCCCAGAATACGAACCAGCAAGGGACAATAATTCATTTCTCCGAAACGTAGGTAGCAGGACGGAGGACTGCGAGGTGGTATATCAAATTGCCATTTGACCGAATCGGAATATTCACAAATCAAAATTTATATAGATGGAAAGATGAGAAGACTCTAATCACATCTATTCAATGCCTATCAACAGTCACTGATGTCTAAAACTGAATGGTTCCATTCTTCACAGAGTCACTGCATATACAATGAAAGCTCATTAGATGTTTGATATATCATGCTACGCGAATTCCTATAATAAATGAGTCTCAAATCACCTACATTTCCCCCATAATAATTCTAATTTCTCTACAATTTTTGTCGAAAATTAGTAACTAATAGATGACCACACTGAAATGCTGCAGTATATCTAGATACGCGATAGCGTATCGGCCAAGTACATGTTGAAGGGCCGAGCGCTGAGCGTATATATTCCGGACAGAGCTTCCCCCTCTACTCCTTTTTTCTCTTAATTATTTAATTACTCAAAAATGAGGGAAGCTACGGAAAATGTAGCCTTAGTTACATCACCTACTTCGACATCGAGCATTCCAATGGTGATTTTTGTTTATATATAGGTATTTTTTATAAGCAATATTTAATTAAAAATGCCCCATAGCAACGGTCGTAAATCCACTTTTTTGCCTTTTTCATTATCTCAATGATTTTGCCAGATTTTTTTTTGGAGGGTTCGCATTACTGTCGTTCACGTTGACAGTCAGTCTATCGATACAATCGGGGTAAAAACTGAAAGTCAATGAAAAAAATTACCATTTGTTGATAAGTAATTATCGACTTTCAGGAATTTATTGACGATGAATTCCAAAAAATTTGAAAAAACCATGGAATCTGGGAGAAAAGACAGAAACTGATGTTTCTGTAAAAAAAAACGTGGCCAAGTACATGTTTCTGAGAATCCCTCTCTTTGAAAAAAAAATGAGATAATTCGGAAGAGACAAGAATTTGAATTATTCCGCGAAGGTTGATAAGAAGGAAAAAAATGAATACGATTAGATGGAAGATTATCCGGTAGGAAAAATCAGCAACTTGGCCTTTTCGCATATGAATTCGAATTAAAATCATTGATGGAAATCAAAAAGGCCAAGTTTCCTGATTGTTCCTACCGAATAATCTTCCATCTAATCGTGTTTATTACTTTTCCTTCTCATCAAGCTTCGCGGAATAATTCAAATTCTTGGCTCTTCCGAATTATCTCAGTTTTTTTTCAAAGAGAGGGATTCTCAGAAATATGTACTTGGCCATTTTTTTTTACAGAAACATCAGTTTCTGTTTTTTCTTCCATATATGACAATCCCAACGTACTGATTTTTTATGATTTAGAGACTGATTCTGTTCATGAATTGTTATTTATGATATTGTAAATTTTATAATTTAATTAAATTTCATAAATTTTTTTTGTTTTTTTTTTTTTTTAATTTCATAAATTATGCTGGGAAAAGTCTTCATCTAAATTTATATTTATATTCATCTTAAGTTTAATTAATAAAATACTTTTGATTCTTGTACAGATAGAATGGTCATTTACTATAATCCTAGATTAGTGTCCAAACATTTTTTCAGGTGGATCTTTGAAAAATAAATTACATATCTCGGTCTCAACTAATATGCAATATACAATGAGATAATTCTGAATATAACTCTGATGATGGCCATATGCATATTTCTCAGCCCTTTTGCAATCGATTTTGTAGTTGTCCGAAAAATTTCGGCTAGTCAAAATTTTGTAACGGTTTTCACCGTCACAGAATCAAGAAAATTCTGAAAAATTAATTATTTTGAGTAATATCGCGATAATGGCCGCAATTCGCGGTACCCGGTGAGGATGGGGCTCATTTTGAGTCAAGTCAGCATATGTCCAGAGTGAGGTCAGCAAAAGCTAATGACCTTACTAATTGTTTTTGTTTATTTTTATTCAATCTTCCTCCAAAATTTGGAGGAAAGTACGAGAGTAGGACTGGGAAGGATTTTTCCCAGTCCCACAAACAAAGTAGCAGAATTAAGGACGATCGGGAGGAGCCTGGACCGGAGCAGCATCCAGGGAGTTGGTCCAACACCAGCCAACACTGATGGATGTTGGCCAACAGTGAGAGAGGCCGGAGATCGTCGGGGACAACGCCAAAACAGTGAAGAAAAAGACTATTCATCAGTGAAAACTCGAGTGAAATAAGAGACAAAACTTTTTCGTTTGATTGTCAGGAAAATATTGTCATGTTGTAACTATTATGATTATTTTCGCGTGTTATATATATTATATATATATATAGTAAACTCAGTGACGTTAAGGAGAGTAGTGGGGGACTCGCGCGATTATTGGTCGAGTTGGGCCTCGGTTCTACCGAAGTTGAGCGGGAACGGCCGAGGGCACCCAACGCAACTCGTGGGAGAGAAGACTCGTTCTTCTTCTCCCGGGACACCGTGGCGGCCACATCGTGTGGAGACTATTGGAGGAAATTGAAGAAAAGTACAAGGAAAATTGTAGAGAAATTCAAGTAATTAAAAAGAGAAGTTAAAGAGGCCAAGACGGAGGAAGGATAGCGCAAATAGAGTAAGGTACGCGAGTCCCCGTATAATTAATATTTTGAGTTATGAAGTGAAGAATTTTGAGTAAAAGGTGAAGAGTAGAGGAAACGTCGAGTTAGTGTCTGTTTGGGGTGTTTTCACTCAAGCAAAATTGAAGTTATTTTTTGTTTATTCTGAGTTACGTTGAAGATTAATAATTGAAGTGAAATAATCATCACATTATTCCTAAAAATTCCTATTTCCTCTGATTTAAATGTACACATATTATTTTTTTGAATATATCTAATTTTTTGTTATTTAAACCGAAATTTTCAGGAGTTTGTGTAAAGTTTTTTCGTTTGTCCGAATACCCAAAGGGAGGGTATCGTCCCCTCCCCCCACTTGAGACAATATAGGAGTCTCACATAAGAAAGCGGGTTGAATTCGAGTCTTTTTGGGATTTTTGTTATTCATTGAAATTAAATAAAACTTGGGGATTTGTCGTTTTCCCCCAAATTTGTAGAACTTTGCAAAAGCGACTGGCGCCCATTTTTTCAGGAAGGCAAATTAATTGGGAGTAAATTGGGAAAAACTAGAAGCATAAAATCGGGTCAAATTTAGAGAATTTTTCAATGCCTTTAACGGTTGGCCAAAGTCAGTTATTTACTGGTAATGGTATTTACGCCCATTGAGTCATCGTTCAATAATGTAGCATTTTTACGCTTTTGAGACTCACTTTTCGATATTTTAATGTCTTTTGGATGAGAAAAGTTTGATTCTTCCCTTCAAGATTTGAGGGTGAAATCCTTTTCGTTGTCTGAAAAATTACATTTCACCTGGGATTCCTGCAGTTTTGTGAATCTTATCGACCTGAAGTTGTGAGCTCGAATGTGTGCTGAGCTCAATTCCCATTGAGTTAAAGAGTTGTAAAATCATAATTATCGACTTTTGCCTTCGAACGGTAGCTATGTTAAAGTGATTTTTTTCCGATTTTGAGATTTTATCATAATACCCTGGTAGCCTCGCTTTCCTAAACTCTAGAGCTATTTTCTGACAGCATAAATTGAAGACCACAACTATTTGCTCATTGCATGCAATTTAATTATTTTAATACATATTTGTTGCGCTAAATGAGCACACCCGGGAAAACATCGACATATATGCCCATATATTAGACATTTATGGGGATATCTGTCGATTTTTCCCGGGGACAGCAATCTCATATATGGGCAGATATGTCGATTTTTTCCCGCGATATAGCATCCAAATATTCTAATATATGAAATTATCATAAAAGCAATTGAATCTTAAACGATATACTGTACATTCAAATATTATTGAGGAATTTGCGAAAATTCTCAGTCCCTGGGGCCCTGTCAGAAACTGGGACCGCCACGCTATGATTGCAAGTGATCGGAAACGTCGAGAACTGCTATTTTTTACAAAATGCCCATATGTTTGTGTGTCGGGGAAAGGAGAAAAACTCATATTTCTCGCAATACTAACACATGTAACAGCGCATCAATAAACGCTCGTAACAACGATTGCACCGAGTTTGATCAATAAATTAAGCAATGAATCCAAAAATATCGCTCCTAGAGACAAAGATTTCAGACAAATATTGTGGATAATTGAATGATCTACAAGTTTGATAGCGAGTAACATTCAATAGAAGTAAATGATTGGGGAGATAAACGTGAAAAAAGAGCAACATAGGAAAGTTTGTGTGTATCAAACGCAATAATTCGGAAAATATTGAATTAGAAAAAAAAAATAAAGAAATTCAATCGATAAGAGAGGTCTCCATGTTTTTTTTGTGAATACTGGATTATAGGATAAAGGAGTTCGAAATAATACTAGTCCTTTTCTTCAATTTCATATTTTTTAATGTAGTAAATATTTTTAGAAACACGTTTTTGTTCGATATAGAATCATTTCTTCAATAAGACATATAGATGAATAATATAACTTGGTAATTAATAACACAAAGTGTAGTTTGTTTAACATACACAAGTAGAGTAATGTCTCAATTAATCAATGAATCGAATAATTAAACATTTGAATTTAGATGAAATTCATGAATGCTTAAACAGTAAAATGACAAAGTCGTTGGTAACGATTGCACATAAGGTGACCCACTAAGTTTGGTAGTTGAACCCCAAATGAAGTCCCTTGGGGATCTATTCTTGACCCATGGAAAACTGGTTTCCGTTGTCGAAATAACATTCGTGAACGAATGAGACAATACGCACATCCAATTCATTGACGAATTTACGATTCCCTCACGAAATAGAAGTTCTCATACGACGAGCTCACATAACCTATTTTTTGATTCCTGAATGTGTAAATATTGATTGTGCCAAAGCATCATGAAAATAATCGTGACTGAAAAATGAATCAGGTTTGTTACCTAGTGAATCTCAAACTTATGGAAGATGAGTAGCTGCTTGGTGAAGAGGATCCTCGACCATGTCTCACAAGGAAGTGACATCCGTTAACAAATTGGAAAGTCATTTTGTCAACGGAACTCTTTCGCGTGCTGATATCTTCCACGAATGAAATAGTCATGAACGAAGATACCACATTTGTTGACGAATCCTGTTCCCATGCGTGAAGAATAGGCCCTCTGGGTTTGGAGGGATTCGTCTCATGTCGATTGCATCATAAGAGGAAAAACAGTGTTGCCAGGATTGACGCCACTTGTTCATTCCTCACTCAATGGACCCCTTTGTCCCGATTAATCATGTCATGCCACAATTTCTCGAGAATTTCCCCACGTTAATTGTTGCACACGGAGGGTATATCTTCACTTCTCAAGATTCCCTCTCAGACTCACTTTTTGTACCCTAACCGATACGTATGATAGATCCGATTCTGTGCCCTTCTTACGTCGCTTTTGAAGCGTAAACTCTCAATATAAACATTTCATTATCTAGTTTTTTCTTCGCTGAAATACTAAGATGAATAAGGAAGTGCGAGAATAAACAGAGATTAGTTTTTGAATACGGCGCTACATGCGCCTCATATAATGACTGAAATGGCTTCTGAGCAGTTAAACTTGAAGGAAATACCCAATTAATTTCCAAACGTGAGAGGTATGTGGGTGTTTATTTTTTAAATTCTAATTTTGACGAATGGGTGCACGGATTCGACATTCTCGTGGGATAAAGTGTTTTAGTATATAGGGACTAGCAATTAAACGCGCGCTTCACGCGCCAGCATAAACAGCGATTGCCGAAATTTATTCTTCAATAATTAAATTTTCTATTAATTTGAGTGATTGGAAAGAATAGAATTACTGGAAATTAACTCTTCTCGATCAACATTTTCTGAAGACGATTCACTGTCAAAAATACCTTTTTTAAAACTCATTCATTACTGTAGGACCTTATTTCATCAGATTTGGAGCATTCCCTCTCTCTGTTTTTGTCTTTCTCCTTACAAATCACTCAATATGCCTTCTATAGAGTCCAAACTTGCATGCAGGGAATGGAAATTATGATCCGGATCGATTTTCCATAAAACTTTCGATGTGTAGTAAGCACGGACTACTGCAGGTGTCTTTTTCCAGATGTAGGACCTTATTCCATCAGATTTGGAGCATTCCCTCTCTCTGTTTTCGTCTTTTTCCTTTCAAATCACTCAATATGCCTTCTACAGAGTCCGAACTTGCATGCAGGAAGTGGAAATTATGATCCGGATCGATTTTCCATAAAACTTTCAGTGTGTAATAAGCATGGACCACTGTAGGTAATTTTTTCCAGCTGTAGGACCTTATTTCAGTAGATTTGGAGCATTCCCTTTCTCTGTTTTTGTCTTTTTCATCTCAAATCCCTCAATATGCCTTCTATAGAGTCCGAACTTGCATGCAGGAAGTGGAAATTATGATCCGGATCGATTTTCCATAGAACTTTCAGTGTGTAATAAGCATGGACCACTGTAGGTGTCTTTTTCCAGCTGTAGGACCTTATTTCATCAGATTTGGAGCATTCCCTCTCTCTGTTTTTGTCTTTCTCCTTTCAAATCACTCAATATGCCTTCTACAGAGTCCGAACTTGCATGCAGGAAGTGGAAATTATGATCCGGATCGATTTTCCATAAAACTTTCAGTGTGTAATAAGCATGGACCACTGTAGGTAATTTTTTCCAGCTGTAGGACCTTATTTCATTAGATTTGGAGCATTCCCTTTCTCTGTTTTTGTCTTTTTCATCTCAAATCCCTCAATATGCCTTCTATAGAGTCCGAACTTGCATGCAGGAAGTGGAAATTATGATCCGGATCGATTTTCCATAAAACTTTCAGTGTGTAATAAGCATGGACCACTGTAGGTGTCTTTTTCCAGCTGTAGGACCTTATTTCATCAGATTTGGAGCATTCCCTCTCTCTGTTTTCGTCTTTTTCATCTCAAATCACTCAATATGCCTTCTATAGAGTCCGAACTTGCATGCAGGAAGTGGATATTATGATCCGGATCGATTTTCCATAAAACTTTCAATGTGTAGTCAGCACGGACTACGGCAGGTGTCTTTTCCAGCTGTAGGACCTTATTTCATCAGATTTGGAGCATTCCCTCTCTCTGTTTTCGTCTTTTTCCTTTCAAATCACTCAATATGCCTTCTACAGAGTCCGAACTTGCATGCAGGAAGTGGAAATTATGATCCGGATCGATTTTCCATAAAACTTTCAGTGTGTAATAAGCATGGACCACTGTAGGTAATTTTTTCCAGCTGTAGGACCTAATTTCATTAGATTTGGAGCATTCTCTTTCTCTGTTTTTGTCTTTTTCATCTCAAATCCCTCAATATCCCTTCTATAGAGTCCGAACTTGCATGCAGGAAGTGGAAATTATGATCCAGATCGATTTTCCATAAAACTTTCAGTGTGTAATAAGCATGGACCACTGTAGGTAATTTTTTCCAGCTGTAGGACCTTATTTCATCAGATTTGGAGCATTCCCTCTCTCTGCTTTCGTCTTTTCCCTTTTAAATCACTCAATATGCCTTCTACAGAGTCCGAACTTGCATGCAGGAAGTGGAAATTATGATCCGGATCGATTTTCCATAAAACTTTCAGTGTGTAATAAGCATGGACCACTGTAGGTAATTTTTTCCAGCTGTAGGACCCTATTTCATCAGATTTGGAGCATTCCCTCTCTCTGTTTTCGTCTTTTTCCTTTCAAATCACTCAATATGCCTTCTACAGAGTCCGAACTTGCATGCAGGAAGTGGAAATTATGATCCAGATCGATTTTCCATAAAACTTTCAGTGTGTAATAAGCATGGACCACTGTAGGTAATTTTTTCCAGCTGTAGGACCTTATTTCATCAGATTTGGAGCATTCCCTCTCTCTGCTTTCGTCTTTTCCCTTTTAAATCACTCAATATGCCTTCTACAGAGTCCGAACTTGCATGCAGGAAGTGGAAATTATGATCCGGATCGATTTTCCATAAAACTTTCAGTGTGTAATAAGCATGGACCACTGTAGGTAATTTTTTCCAGCTGTAGGACCTTATTTCATCAGATTTGGAGCATTCCCTCTCTCTGTTTTTGTCTTTCTCCTTTCAAATCACTCAATATGCCTTCTACAGAGTCCGAACTTGCATGCAGGAAGTGGAAATTATGATCCGGATCGATTTTCCATAAAACTTTCAGTGTGTAATAAGCATGGACCACTGTAGGTAATTTTTTCCAGCTGTAGGACCTTATTTCATTAGATTTGGAGCATTACCTTTCTCTGTTTTTGTCTTTTTCATCTCAAATCCCTCAATATGCCTTCTATAGAGTCCGAACTTGCATGCAGGAAGTGGAAATTATGATCCGGATCGATTTTCCATAAAACTTTCAGTGTGTAATAAGCATGGACCACTGTAGGTGTCTTTTTCCAGCTGTAGGACCTTATTTCATCAGATTTGGAGCATTCCCTCTCTCTGTTTTTGTCTTTCTCCTTTCAAATCACTCAATATGCCTTCTATAGAGTCCGAACTTGCATGCAGGAAGTGGATATTATGATCCGGATCGATTTTCCATAAAACTTTCAATGTGTAGTGAGCACGGACTACGGCAGGTGTCTTTTTCCAGCTGTAGGACCTTATTTCATCAGATTTGGAGCATTCCCTCTCTCTGTTTTCGTCTTTTTCCTTCCAAATCACTCAATATGCCTTCTACAGAGTCCGAACTTGCATGCAGGAAGTGGAAATTATGATCCGGATCGATTTTCCATAAAACTTTCAGTGTGTAATAAGCATGGACCACTGTAGGTGTCTTTTTCCAGCTGTAGGACCTTATTTCATCAGATTTGGAGCATTCCCTCTCTCTGTTTTTGTCTTTCTCCTTTCAAATCACTCAATATGCCTTCTACAGAGTCCGAACTTGCATGCAGGAAGTGGAAATTATGATCCGGATCGATTTTCCATAAAACTTTCAGTGTGTAATAAGCATGGACCACTGTAGGTAATTTTTTCCAGCTGTAGGACCTTATTTCATTAGATTTGGAGCATTCCCTTTCTCTGTTTTTGTCTTTTTCATCTCAAATCCCTCAATATCCCTTCTATAGAGTCCGAACTTGCATGCAGGAAGTGGAAATTATGATCCAGATCGATTTTCCATAAAACTTCCAGTGTGTAATAAGCATGGACCACTGTAGGTGTCTTTTTCCAGCTGTAGGACCTTATTTCATCAGATTTGGAGCATTCCCTCTCTCTGTTTTCGTCTTTTCCCTTTCAAATCACTCAATATGCCTTCTACAGAGTCCGAACTTGCATGCAGGAAGTGGAAATTATGATCCGGATCGATTTTCCATAAAACTTTCAGTGTGTAATAAGCATGGACCACTGTAGGTGACTTTTTCCAGCTGTAGGACCTTATCTCATCAGATTTGGAGCATTCCCTCTCTCTGTTTTTGTCTTTCTCTTTTCAAATCACTCAATATGCCTTCTATAGAGTCCAAACTTGCATGCAGGAAGTGGAAATTATGATCCGGATCGATTTTCCATAAAACTTTCAATGTGTAGTGAGCACGGACTACTGCAGGTGTCTTTTTCCAGCTGTAGGACCTTATTTCATCAGATTTGGAGCATTCCCTCTCTCTGTTTTCGTCTTTTTCCTTTCAAATCACTCAATATGCCTTCTACAGAGTCCAAACTTGCATGCAGGAAGTGGAAATTATGATCCGGATCGATTTTCCATAAAACTTTCAGTGTGTAATAAGCATGGACCACTGTAGGTGTCTTTTTCCAGCTGTAGGACCTTATTTCATCAGATTTGGAGCATTCCCTCTCTCTGTTTTCGTCTTTTTCCTTTCAAATCACTCAATATGCCTTCTACAGAGTCCAAACTTGCATGCAGGAAGTGGAAATTATGATCCGGATCGATTTTCCATAAAACTTTCAGTGTGTAATAAGCATGGACCACTGTAGGTGTCTTTTTCCAGCTGTAGGACCTTATTTCATCAGATTTGGAGCATTCCCTCTCTCTGTTTTTGTCTTTCTCCTTTCAAATCACTCAATATGCCTTCTACAGAGTCCGAACTTGCATGCAGGAAGTGGAAATTATGATCCGGATCGATTTTCCATAAAACTTTCAGTGTGTAATAAGCATGGACTACTGTAGGTGTCTTTTTCCAGCTGTAGGACCTTATTTCATCAGATTTGGAGCATTCCCTCTCTCTGTTTTTGTCTTTCTCCTTTCAAATCACTCAATATGCCTTCTATAGAGTCCAAACTTGCATGCAGGAAGTGGAAATTATGATCCGGATCAATTTTCCATAAAACTTCCAGTGTGTAATAAGCATGGACCACTGTAGGTAATTTTTTCCAGCTGTAGGACCTTATTTCATTAGATTTGGAGCATTCCCTCTCTCTGTTTTTGTCTTTATCATCTCAAATCCCTCAATATGCCTTCTATAGAGTCCGAACTTGCATACAGGAAGTGGAAATTATGATCCGGATCGATTTTCCATAAAACTTTCAGTGTGTAATAAGCATGGACCACTGTAGGTGACTTTTTCCAGCTGTAGGACCTTATTTCATCAGATTTGGAGCATTCCCTCTCTCTGTTTTTGTCTTTCTCTTTTCAAATCACTCAATATGCCTTCTATAGATTCCAAACTTGCATGCAGGAAGTGGAAATTATGATCCGGATCGATTTTCCATAAAACTTTCAATGTGTAGTGAGGACGGACTACTGCAGGTGTCTTTTTCCAGCTGTAGGCCCTTACTTCATCAGATTTGGAGCATTCCCTCTCTCTGTTTTCGTCTTTTTCCTTTCAAATCACTCAATATGCCTTCTACAGAGTCCAAACTTGCATGCAGGAAGTGGAAATTATGATCCGGATCGATTTTCCATAAAACTTTCAGTGTGTAATAAGCATGGACCACTGTAGGTGTCTTTTTCCAGCTGTAGGACCTTATTTCATCAGATTTGGAGCATTCCCTCTCTCTGTTTTTGTCTTTCTCCTTTCAAATCACTCAATATGCCTTCTACAGAGTCCGAACTTGCATGCAGGAAGTGGAAATTATGATCCGGATCGATTTTCCATAAAACTTTCAGTGTGTAATAAGCATGGACTACTGTAGGTGTCTTTTTCCAGCTGTAGGACCTTATTTCATCAGATTTGGAGCATTCCCTCTCTCTGTTTTCGTCTTTTTCCTTTCAAATCACTCAATATGCCTTCTACAGAGTCCAAACTTGCATGCAGGAAGTGGAAATTATGATCCGGATCAATTTTCCATAAAACTTTCAGTGTGTAATAAGCATGGACCACTGTAGGTGACTTTTTCCAGCTGTAGGACCTTATTTCATCAGATTTGGAGCATTCCCTCTCTCTGTTTTTGTCTTTCTCCTTTCAAATCACTCAATATGCCTTCTATAGAGTCCAAACTTGCATGCAGGAAGTGGAAATTATGATCCGGATCAATTTTCCATAAAACTTCCAGTGTGTAATAAGCATGGACCACTGTAGGTAATTTTTTCCAGCTGTAGGACCTTATTTCATTAGATTTGGAGCATTCCCTCTCTCTGTTTTTGTCTTTATCATCTCAAATCCCTCAATATGCCTTCTATAGAGTCCGAACTTGCATACAGGAAGTGGAAATTATGATCCGGATCGATTTTCCATAAAACTTTCAGTGTGTAATAAGCATGGACCACTGTAGGTGACTTTTTCCAGCTGTAGGACCTTATTTCATCAGATTTGGAGCATTCCCTCTCTCTGTTTTTGTCTTTCTCTTTTCAAATCACTCAATATGCCTTCTATAGATTCCAAACTTGCATGCAGGAAGTGGAAATTATGATCCGGATCGATTTTCCATAAAACTTTCAATGTGTAGTGAGGACGGACTACTGCAGGTGTCTTTTTCCAGCTGTAGGCCCTTACTTCATCAGATTTGGAGCATTCCCTCTCTCTGTTTTCGTCTTTTTCCTTTCAAATCACTCAATATGCCTTCTACAGAGTCCGAACTTGCATGCAGGAAGTGGAAATTATGATCCGGATCAATTTTCCATAAAACTTTCAGTGTGTAATAAGCATGGACCACTGTAGGTGACTTTTTCCAGCTGTAGGACCTTATTTCATCAGATTTGGAGCATTCCCTCTCTCTGTTTTTGTCTTTCTCCTTTCAAATCACTCAATATGCCTTCTATAGAGTCCAAACTTGCATGCAGGAAGTGGAAATTATGATCCGGATCAATTTTCCATAAAACTTCCAGTGTGTAATAAGCATGGACCACTGTAGGTAATTTTTTCCAGCTGTAGGACCTTATTCCATTAGATTTGGAGCATTCCCTCTCTCTGTTTTTGTCTTTATCATCTCAAATCCCTCAATATGCCTTCTACAGAGTCCGAACTTGCATGCAGGAAGTGGAAATTATGATCCGGATCGATTTTCCATAAAACTTTCAGTGTGTAATAAGCATGGACCACTGTAGGTGTCTTTTTCCAGCTGTAGGACCTTATTTCATCAGATTTGGAGCATTCCCTCTCTCTGTTTTTGTCTTTCTCCTTTCAAATCACTCAATATGCCTTCTACAGAGTCCGAACTTGCATGCAGGAAGTGGAAATTATGATCCGGATCGATTTTCCATAAAACTTTCAGTGTGTAATAAGCATGGACCACTGTAGGTAATTTTTTCCAGCTGTAGGACCTTATTTCATTAGATTTGGAGCATTCCCTTTCTCTGTTTTTGTCTTTTTCATCTCAAATCCCTCAATATCCCTTCTATAGAGTCCGAACTTGCATGCAGGAAGTGGAAATTATGATCCAGATCGATTTTCCATAAAACTTCCAGTGTGTAATAAGCATGGACCACTGTAGGTGTCTTTTTCCAGCTGTAGGACCTTATTTCATCAGATTTGGAGCATTCCCTCTCTCTGTTTTCGTCTTTTCCCTTTCAAATCACTCAATATGCCTTCTACAGAGTCCGAACTTGCATGCAGGAAGTGGAAATTATGATCCGGATCGATTTTCCATAAAACTTTCAGTGTGTAATAAGCATGGACCACTGTAGGTGACTTTTTCCAGCTGTAGGACCTTATCTCATCAGATTTGGAGCATTCCCTCTCTCTGTTTTTGTCTTTCTCTTTTCAAATCACTCAATATGCCTTCTATAGAGTCCAAACTTGCATGCAGGAAGTGGAAATTATGATCCGGATCGATTTTCCATAAAACTTTCAATGTGTAGTGAGCACGGACTACTGCAGGTGTCTTTTTCCAGCTGTAGGACCTTATTTCATCAGATTTGGAGCATTCCCTCTCTCTGTTTTCGTCTTTTTCCTTTCAAATCACTCAATATGCCTTCTACAGAGTCCAAACTTGCATGCAGGAAGTGGAAATTATGATCCGGATCGATTTTCCATAAAACTTTCAGTGTGTAATAAGCATGGACCACTGTAGGTGTCTTTTTCCAGCTGTAGGACCTTATTTCATCAGATTTGGAGCATTCCCTCTCTCTGTTTTCGTCTTTTTCCTTTCAAATCACTCAATATGCCTTCTACAGAGTCCAAACTTGCATGCAGGAAGTGGAAATTATGATCCGGATCGATTTTCCATAAAACTTTCAGTGTGTAATAAGCATGGACCACTGTAGGTGTCTTTTTCCAGCTGTAGGACCTTATTTCATCAGATTTGGAGCATTCCCTCTCTCTGTTTTTGTCTTTCTCCTTTCAAATCACTCAATATGCCTTCTACAGAGTCCGAACTTGCATGCAGGAAGTGGAAATTATGATCCGGATCGATTTTCCATAAAACTTTCAGTGTGTAATAAGCATGGACTACTGTAGGTGTCTTTTTCCAGCTGTAGGACCTTATTTCATCAGATTTGGAGCATTCCCTCTCTCTGTTTTTGTCTTTCTCCTTTCAAATCACTCAATATGCCTTCTATAGAGTCCAAACTTGCATGCAGGAAGTGGAAATTATGATCCGGATCAATTTTCCATAAAACTTCCAGTGTGTAATAAGCATGGACCACTGTAGGTAATTTTTTCCAGCTGTAGGACCTTATTTCATTAGATTTGGAGCATTCCCTCTCTCTGTTTTTGTCTTTATCATCTCAAATCCCTCAATATGCCTTCTATAGAGTCCGAACTTGCATACAGGAAGTGGAAATTATGATCCGGATCGATTTTCCATAAAACTTTCAGTGTGTAATAAGCATGGACCACTGTAGGTGACTTTTTCCAGCTGTAGGACCTTATTTCATCAGATTTGGAGCATTCCCTCTCTCTGTTTTTGTCTTTCTCTTTTCAAATCACTCAATATGCCTTCTATAGATTCCAAACTTGCATGCAGGAAGTGGAAATTATGATCCGGATCGATTTTCCATAAAACTTTCAATGTGTAGTGAGGACGGACTACTGCAGGTGTCTTTTTCCAGCTGTAGGCCCTTACTTCATCAGATTTGGAGCATTCCCTCTCTCTGTTTTCGTCTTTTTCCTTTCAAATCACTCAATATGCCTTCTACAGAGTCCAAACTTGCATGCAGGAAGTGGAAATTATGATCCGGATCGATTTTCCATAAAACTTTCAGTGTGTAATAAGCATGGACCACTGTAGGTGTCTTTTTCCAGCTGTAGGACCTTATTTCATCAGATTTGGAGCATTCCCTCTCTCTGTTTTTGTCTTTCTCCTTTCAAATCACTCAATATGCCTTCTACAGAGTCCGAACTTGCATGCAGGAAGTGGAAATTATGATCCGGATCGATTTTCCATAAAACTTTCAGTGTGTAATAAGCATGGACTACTGTAGGTGTCTTTTTCCAGCTGTAGGACCTTATTTCATCAGATTTGGAGCATTCCCTCTCTCTGTTTTCGTCTTTTTCCTTTCAAATCACTCAATATGCCTTCTACAGAGTCCAAACTTGCATGCAGGAAGTGGAAATTATGATCCGGATCAATTTTCCATAAAACTTTCAGTGTGTAATAAGCATGGACCACTGTAGGTGACTTTTTCCAGCTGTAGGACCTTATTTCATCAGATTTGGAGCATTCCCTCTCTCTGTTTTTGTCTTTCTCCTTTCAAATCACTCAATATGCCTTCTATAGAGTCCAAACTTGCATGCAGGAAGTGGAAATTATGATCCGGATCAATTTTCCATAAAACTTCCAGTGTGTAATAAGCATGGACCACTGTAGGTAATTTTTTCCAGCTGTAGGACCTTATTTCATTAGATTTGGAGCATTCCCTCTCTCTGTTTTTGTCTTTATCATCTCAAATCCCTCAATATGCCTTCTATAGAGTCCGAACTTGCATACAGGAAGTGGAAATTATGATCCGGATCGATTTTCCATAAAACTTTCAGTGTGTAATAAGCATGGACCACTGTAGGTGACTTTTTCCAGCTGTAGGACCTTATTTCATCAGATTTGGAGCATTCCCTCTCTCTGTTTTTGTCTTTCTCTTTTCAAATCACTCAATATGCCTTCTATAGATTCCAAACTTGCATGCAGGAAGTGGAAATTATGATCCGGATCGATTTTCCATAAAACTTTCAATGTGTAGTGAGGACGGACTACTGCAGGTGTCTTTTTCCAGCTGTAGGCCCTTACTTCATCAGATTTGGAGCATTCCCTCTCTCTGTTTTCGTCTTTTTCCTTTCAAATCACTCAATATGCCTTCTACAGAGTCCGAACTTGCATGCAGGAAGTGGAAATTATGATCCGGATCAATTTTCCATAAAACTTTCAGTGTGTAATAAGCATGGACCACTGTAGGTGACTTTTTCCAGCTGTAGGACCTTATTTCATCAGATTTGGAGCATTCCCTCTCTCTGTTTTTGTCTTTCTCCTTTCAAATCACTCAATATGCCTTCTATAGAGTCCAAACTTGCATGCAGGAAGTGGAAATTATGATCCGGATCAATTTTCCATAAAACTTCCAGTGTGTAATAAGCATGGACCACTGTAGGTAATTTTTTCCAGCTGTAGGACCTTATTCCATTAGATTTGGAGCATTCCCTCTCTCTGTTTTTGTCTTTATCATCTCAAATCCCTCAATATGCCTTCTATAGAGTCCGAACTTGCATACAGGAAGTGGAAATTATGATCCGGATCGATTTTCCATAAAACTTTCAGTGTGTAATAAGCATGGACCACTGTAGGTGACTTTTTCCAGCTGTAGGAACTTATTTCATCAGATTTGGAGCATTCCCTCTCTCTGTTTTTGTCTTTCTCTTTTCAAATCACTCAATATGCCTTCTATAGATTCCAAACTTGCATGCAGGAAGTGGAAATTATGATCCGGATCGATTTTCCATAAAACTTTCAATGTGTAGTGAGCACGGACTACTGCAGGTGTCTTTTTCCAGCTGTAGGACCTTATTTCATCAGATTTGGAGCATTCCCTCTCTCTGTTTTCGTCTTTTCCCTTTCAAATCACTCAATATGCCTTCTACAGAGTCCGAACTTGCATGCAGGAAGTGGAAATTATGATCCGGATCGATTTTCCATAAAACTTTCAGTGTGTAATAAGCATGGACCACTGTAGGTGACTTTTTCCAGCTGTAGGACCTTATTTCATCAGATTTGGAGCATTCCCTCTCTCTGTTTTTGTCTTTCTCTTTTCAAATCACTCAATATGCCTTCTATAGATTCCAAACTTGCATGCAGGAAGTGGAAATTATGATCCGGATCGATTTTCCATAAAACTTTCAATGTGTAGTGAGCACGGACTACTGCAGGTGTCTTTTTCCAGCTGTAGGACCTTATTTCATCAGATTTGGAGCATTCCCTCTCTCTGTTTTCGTCTTTTTCCTTTCAAATCACTCAATATGCCTTCTACAGAGTCCGAACTTGCATGCAGGAAGTGGAAATTATGATCCGGATCAATTTTCCATAAAACTTTCAGTGTGTAATAAGCATGGACCACTGTAGGTGACTTTTTCCAGCTGTAGGACCTTATTTCATCAGATTTGGAGCATTCCCTCTCTCTGTTTTTGTCTTTCTCTTTTCAAATCACTCAATATGCCTTCTATAGATTCCAAACTTGCATGCAGGAAGTGGAAATTATGATCCGGATCGATTTTCCATAAAACTTTCAATGTGTAGTGAGCACGGACTACTGCAGGTGTCTTTTTCCAGCTGTAGGCCCTTACTTCATCAGATTTGGAGCATTCCCTCTCTCTGTTTTCGTCTTTTTCCTTTCAAATCACTCAATATGCCTTCTACAGAGTCCGAACTTGCATGCAGGAAGTGGAAATTATGATCCGGATCAATTTTCCATAAAACTTTCAGTGTGTAATAAGCATGGACCACTGTAGGTGACTTTTTCCAGCTGTAGGACCTTATTTCATCAGATTTGGAGCATTCCCTCTCTCTGTTTTTGTCTTTCTCCTTTCAAATCACTCAATATGCCTTCTATAGAGTCCAAACTTGCATGCAGGAAGTGGAAATTATGATCCGGATCAATTTTCCATAAAACTTCCAGTGTGTAATAAGCATGGACCACTGTAGGTGACTTTTTCCAGCTGTAGGACCTTATCTCATCAGATTTGGAGCATTCCCTCTCTCTGTTTCTGTCTTTCTCTTTTCAAATCACTCAATATGCCTTCTATAGATTCCAAACTTGCATGCAGGAAGTGGAAATTATGATCCGGATCGATTTTCCATAAAACTTCCAGTGTGTAATAAGCATGGACCACTGTAGGTAATTTTTTCCAGCTGTAGGACCTTATTTCATTAGATTTGGAGCATTCCCTTTCTCTGTTTTTGTCTTTTTCATCTCAAATCCCTCAATATCCCTTCTATAGAGTCCGAACTTGCATGCAGGAAGTGGAAATTATGATCCAGATCGATTTTCCATAAAACTTTCAATGTGTAGTGAGCACGGACTACTGCAGGTGTCTTTTTCCAGCTGTAGGACCTTATTTCATCAGATTTGGAGCATTCCCTCTCTCTGTTTTCGTCTTTTTCCTTCCAAATCACTCAATATGCCTTCTACAGAGTCCGAACTTGCATGCAGGAAGTGGAAATTATGATCCGGATCGATTTTCCATAAAACTTTCAATGTGTAATAAGCATGGACCACTGTAGTGTCTTCTTCCAGCTGTAGGATCTTATTTCATCAGATTTGGAGCATTCCCTCTCTCTGTTTTCGTCTTTTTCCTTTCAAATCACTCAATCTGCCTTCTGTAGAGTCCGAACTTGCATGCAGGAAGTGGAAATTATGATCCGGGTCGATTTTCCATGAAACTTTCAATGTGTAGTAACTACGGACTACTGCAGGTGTCTTTTTCCAGCTGTAGGACCTCATTTCATCAGATTTGGCGCATTCCTTCTCTCTGTTTTTGTCTTTCTCCTTTCAAATCACTCAATATGCCTTCTATAGAGTCCGAACTTGCATGCAGGAAGTGGAAATTATGATTCGGGATGATTTCTCATGAAACGTCAGATGGTTAGTGAGCTTGGACCACTGTAGGTGACATTTACCAGCCGTAAGACCCCAGTTTATCGAATATGAAGCATTCCCCCTCTATACAGTTGATTTTCTTCCTCAAAATCACTTAACCCTCTGAGACCGAATTCGTAGTAATCCGTAGTGCGGCACCTAGAATGGGGGGCTAACCAATGGGCGCATGATATGCTACGAACGCAGACTCGAATGTCTTCGGTCGACTTCGCACGCTGGCCATAGGAACGTACCAATGGATATTGCGGGCAATGGATATTGCGGGCGTCACAGGGCCCTCGTGTAACTTTCTCTAGGGTACTTGGTTTATTTACAAAGCCAAATTCAGTTTATAATCGTTGACCAAAATTATTCAGGGTTCTCATATTATTTAGTCATGTATAAATTCATTTCTTTACGTTTCTATTGCAAAATGCTGCTATTCAGTGGTGGCTTTCATGTCATGTGGTTAATGAAGATGGAATTCGAACCGGATTAAAAATTGACAGTGTGGAGAATACATTCGTGAAAAACAATATAGTGCAATAAATAACTCAACTCAGCTCTCTTGTCAGTGTTTTTAATATTGACAGTGGTGGCTTTCATGTCATGCGGTTAATGAAAATGGAATTCGAACCGGATTAAAAATTGACAGTGTGGAGAATACATTCGTGAAAAACAATATAGTGCAATAAATAACTCAACTCAGCTCTCTTGTCAGTGTTTTTAATTTTGATCAATGCACGGAATGCCAAATTCCATTATGTAGAGAAAATTGCTTCCTCAAATTCCATACTGTGAAAATGATAAATAAAAATGAACCTATATGGAGTTGTGAAAACTAAAAGAGAAATTTAGTATTTTGTTCCCTCATTATTCGTCAATTACCTTCATCTATTTGAATTCATTCAATGAAACAAGCAGAGGCGTCATATCCTGTGCGTTATTTACAAACCCCACTCCTTATGCGACATTTAATATTTTGCCAATTCAATTGGCAAAATGCTTCCGGATGAAATTTAATACGGTATTCATGAAATTACTATTTATATCTCTCATTATTCCAAATGCCGTAACAAAATATGATCTCCTCAACAAATATGTACTTATGGGGACAAATTCAATGATGGTTTGATCTTTGGTGAACTTTATTTATTCATTGTTTCCACAAAAAAAAACCATCAATTTTTCAATCATAAATGGATGATCGTACGACAAATCTGAAAAATTGAAGTTCAGGTTCCAAATAGGATTTCTATTCTTTCCCATTGTCATCATTTCTTAGAAACAATTGTCTACTTTCGAATGGTGAAATAAAAAATAGTAGTGTTCCTAGGGAGGAAGCTAAGAAAAACCGTGATTTTTGAAAAAACTAAGTTATCGAAAACTCTTACAAGAGACTGCCTCTGAAAAATCTGAAATTCTCACCATTTGTGGGGCTCATTGAGATGAATCTTTTAAGCTGAACTTGGGCGAAATCGCTCCAGTAGTTTTCGAGATATAACCTCTTTTCATAAAATGGTTTTGTGCAATATCTCAGAAACTACTGGACCGATTTCGCCCAATTTCAATACCAAACTTTTCGTTCATTAGATGCACAAACCCACGAAATTTCGAGTCTCCAACTCAAATAGTTTTTGAGCTATCGTGTATACATAATTCAGGATAAAAAACACTGTAATTGAAATTATCCGCAAACGAAAAATCGCAGCAAAATTTACCCCGAGTGAAAATTGTGTGTTCAAATGAGATGAATTTCATCGCTGAGAGTGGGGGCTGTGAATCAATTTTTCGCGGAGAAAAATCGAAAAAACGATTTTACGAAAATTTGATTTTTCTCGAAAAGTACTCAACCGATTTCGCTCAAATTTCACGGAGAGCAATTTGCATGGGGAGAGAAAGTACTGTTAAATTTTCAGGTCACCAAGTATTATCGTTCCGGAGCAATGAGCTGATATCTGTCACACGAACACACACACACACACACACACACACACACACACACACACACACACATACATACAGACATTTTTTAGAAATGTCATTTCTCGACGTTTTGGAACATTCTGAGTCATATTCCGATGAAATCTCGAGATCGAAAAAAATCGCGTTTACAATGCTTCCATTCGGAAGCAAAACAATAATAATTTAATTGATACCGTTCTCCTCCTTTTGACTCGATGCGGCTAATGCATACGGCCCTGTGCTACGCGATGTTTCAAGCAGCCCGTGCGCCCCCCACTCCATGGCATGAGCGGCCGGCCGTGGAGTGGGGAAACCGAAATCGGCCTCAGAGGGTTAATATGCCATCTTTGGACTTCGATCTTGCATGTCGACGACATATTAATTAAACTGGATAGTTCGTAGTTAAAACAAAATATCAAGAACGCTCGGCGAGTGTTCGCTGGAAATATCGAATTTCTTTATGAATTTCGTACTCTCAATCTCTCTCGATAGGATTCTGCTAAATTTGGGAAATCCTATCAATTGGGAATTTTTTCATTAAGATCTATTCCTCAATTTATACATACACGCTTGGGCTAGCCCACCAAGCGAAGTTATACGCGCGCGTCGTGCGCGGAACAGCCTAGTAATATAAAAAATACGTGTTGTTTCCTATTCTCCACAAATATATCAACAAAAATATTTACTTTGATGAAACATGAAAATCCCAAGAGCTCAAACACTTGAATCAAACTCGAATAAATATCTCAACCGTTTTTTTCAATAATCATAATACAATTAGAAGGAACTATGAATTTTCCAAAGTTCAAAACTTCCAGACACCTCTTGCAATGCTCAATCCTTTCTTTTTCACTTCTTCACATGCCAATTTTAATGAATAATATGTTAACAGTTTTGATAATTACCATAAAGGCAAATCATGAATTTCGCAAAGGTCAAACAAACACTTTTCACAAACACTTTTTCTATAATACAACATCATTATTCTTTCTTTAGTTTTTCATATTCCAAATATCTTAAAATCCTCAGAATGATAATTTTCAATATTTATTTTTCTCTTAGAGCAGGTTATCCTATTAGTTCAACACTTACACTCTATGATTAATTGAAATGATATTTTCACCTTCTTGAAATTACAATGAATACACACAATAAATTTTTCAAAGGTTAAAATTCACAAATACTTTTTACAATAAAACACTTTCATTTCTTCTCGAGTTTTCAATATTCTAAACATCTTAAAATTCTCGGAATTATTTTTTTTCGTATTTCTATTCCTCTTATTCGAGCAGGTTATCCTGTCTGCTTTTTTATTTTGTTTGCAATTTAGAAAAAAACAACATCCTATCAAATTTCCGGTCGATCAGTAATCGATGAGATATCCCGCATTGAATTCGAGATATCGCATTAGCATTCGATAGTTCCGTAACACCTGTTTTAGTATATGGGGACTAGCAATTAGAAGCGCGATGCGCGCGCCTTCATTAATTTCTCTTCCACAGATATAATAGCAATTCAATAAAAGGCGCGCTGCGCGCGCCTGTAGGAACTTTTTCTTGCAACAACAACTTCCGATTGTCATTTTTTTACATATTCGATTAATCGCATTTACATTCGATATATCGCATTAGCAATTCGATAGTTCCGTAACACCTCTTTTAGTATATGGGGACTAGCAAATAAAAGCGCGCCTTCATTAATTTTTCTTCCACAAATATAATGGCAATTAAATTAAAGGCACGCGTAGCGCACCTGTGGGATTTTTTCTTGCAACAACTTCCGATCGTCATTTTTTCACATATTCGATTAATCGCATTTCAATTCGATATATCGCAACTTCCGTAACACCTCTTTCAGTATTTAGGGACTAGCAAATAAAAGCGCGCTACGCGCGCCTTCATTAATTTTTCTTCCACAAATATAATAGCAATTAAATTGAAGGCGCGCTGCGCGCGCCTGTGGAACTTTTTCTTGCCGAAACTTCCGATTGTCATTTGTTCAAATATTCGATTAATCGATGCGATATCTCGCATTAGCAATTCGATAGTTCCGTAACACCTCTTTTAGTATATGGGGATTATGTCCATAAAACATGGTGAATCAAGTTGAAATCCGGCGAAACATGTAGAACATAGTCAGCTCTTTCGATGAAATACAAAAAAAAAAACATGATGTAAAACGTGAACCTTAACTTGACTGAACTATTAATGCGACTTTCATCATTCAGTCCATCATGGCGAGATATTATGAAGTAATTGAGAATACTAATTAATATCATTGAGTTCTTCATTGGTCTAAAATTATCACATTCAAGAGGCCTTATTCATCACGATTAACGGTTTGAACATTCATACAGTCCACTTGAATTGTAAATCATGGCATAATTTATCCAAAAAAGTTGTAATAAACTTGACTCATTAGGCGACTTGAAAATCACAGTTATCTTTAAAAATCCCAGCCTTACTTTCCGATTCCCATCTTCATAAAAAATCATCCATCTCGGAACACCTACAGATTTCGAGGTATTCGAAAAAATAAACAAAATAAATTATCTGTCTCTGAATGATTCTCTCGAAGCATCTCGAAATGTAAAGGGAATAACAAAATATCTGAAACAACCTTTTTTGTAGAGCAGTTCATTACAAAAATTGCTCTATCTCGCTTAGTTTCCGAAATATCCTAAAAAACCGCAGTCACTGCCGGATCCCTTTATCTCTACTCAAATTCACTGGGGTGCTATTCCCGAAGTAATTTAAGAAAGTTAAAATTTTGGTCTCGCTAGGTGACAGCAGTGAGTTTCCGGAAAAAAATTGAGCTGGTTTGAGAACGCATCACTTCTGCCTCTGAATGACAAAGGTTATCAATCATCAATTGGCTGTATAGATCGATGGCTGAAGGCCAGCTTTTTTTTCCTTCATCGTGCTGTGGTTATTGTACAGCTGGCCTCTAGCCATCAGTCTGTACAGCCAATTGATGATTGATAACCCTTGTCAAGCGACGTATATTTAGCAGATAAAAATGACGAAATTGCGAAAGGAATTTTTAAATATTTTGGAAATCATTTGGACAAATTTGGAAAATACTTTTTAGAATTTGGAAAACCATACATTAATTAATATTAATTAAAATCAATAGAAACGTATACTTAGCAGAAATATTATTTATATTATTTTATTTTGCACCATATTATGCAAAATAATTTGGACAACGTATTGGTACGCAAAAGAAAATTTGGAAAGCCATTATTTTTTAATTAATAATTAATTAAATGTATCATTATATAAATCTGTTTCTCTCAGCTGAGATGATGATGATTTCGTTCCCTATTTTACCGGCCGGTGGTAAGGTGATAAAAGATCACTTGTGGAAATTTGAGCAATATCAAATTAGCTGTAAATAATAGAATTCTTGAATCCAAATATTAATTAAATTGTAATGAAATTCAGAGTAATCAAGATTCAAGCTCGCGGGATCTCATTTGAAATTGTCAGTTCCACCAACTAGAGGGGGAAAAAAATTATTTGGAGTGGCGGCACTGAATTTCCCTATACGCTCATACGTTTCAAAACATATATAGTGATAAATAAATAAACAAATTAGTTGAAAGAAATTACTCATCTTGAATTTCTGCGAGGTGATTACAGAGGATGTATAATAGTGAGTACTGTGTTGAATTGTTGTTAACGATCGAAATCAGACGACAATTCATATTGATATAACAATTTATGTGTGTCCTTGTCAGTGGCATCAATATAACCTCAAATTTACCTAATTCAATGGAAATGTCGGAGTCAAGATTAAAGACGGATAGCTCTCTCAAGTTGAGATGGCCGAGGTCACACAGACGCACTTCTCTTCAAGTTCAGCGGTGAGTCCAACGATGGAGGCTGTTAATGATCCGGAGGTTTCACCATCGACTTCACGTATTGTCAATGTGAAGTCGAGTCCTGTCGCTTTCGGGAGTCCTTGAGCAGTGCGATGACGTTGTTGACGGAGAGTCCAATAAGTCCTGCATCAAGTTCATCGGAGAGACTCTGGACAGGTCTTGATAAGAATAAGACCTTCACGGAGGCGAAAACTGATGAGTGTCGGTTGAGGACGGAAAGGGTGAATTTGCTGAAGAAAAAAAAGGGGAAAGAGTGGGGTCAGTGAGATCACCTCTGATCTAGCAAATCAAGGTCGGTGAATGCTCGATTCAGTCGTGCTTGAACCAATTCAGGGCATTGGAACTGATGGGAGGAGCACGAAGTCGAGTTTTGCACAGCTCGTGAAAATAAAGACGAGAAGGATAAAATGGTGTGCATCCCCAGCACAAACCAGTACGTCATCTCCAGAGTTCCAGTGGTTCTCATTTACAACTTGGGAGGATTCTAGTCTCAGAGATTTGAGTTTCGGAAGGTCTCGATGCACGGAGCTTTTCCATGCTTCTTGATTTGGTGTCAGTTTGCAAGTACCACAGCAAACACAAAGATCTCCTTGCTCTGTGGGGTCGTTGAGCACAGTGGAGTCCTGCATGGTGGACACTGATGTGGCCTATGTAAAGGTTCGACAGCCATTGGAGGCGGATGGTTGTCGATGCTCCCTCTTGCCAAAGGCTGGTGCAGATGATGCTGGGGCGAGTGCTGAAGGAATTGAGGCTGATGCTGATGAGAGGAATGTGAAGGCAGAACCACCACCTGGAAGGTGGTACTACGTATCAAACTCTAGGTAAATTTTGATTTTTCTTTATTCTTATGGAAGTTTGGAGGGGAGAGCTAAAAAATGATTGTTTTTTTTGGCAATTTTTTTCCTTTAAATCATAGTAACTTATAGATAGGCCGCTTCTAGCTGGATCATTTTTCTGAAGAAAAGTTTCAAGAGCTACAAAAAAGCTCAGGACAAGAAGCACTTCTCTTGCTCATCTTCAGAGATATTTTTAAAAAACAAAATTAACATGTATTTTTATTTTAGTCGTAATTTTGCTTGTTTCTTGAGAATATTTCGAAAGTCAAGTGAGATACGCCTTTCTTACCCATATCCTTTTTTGTAGACAATATCAAGAGTTACAGTGATGGATCCAGAAAAAAAAACGTAACTCGGTTATTTTACAAAGATATCTTTGAAAAACAAAATCATTTGTACTTTTTTTGATTAAAAAAAATGTGTTAATTAATCATAATTTACTTGTTTTTCTGGCATATCTCGGTAAATAATGGAAATATGCCCTTTTTGCACCCATATTTTTTTGTAGAGAATTTCAGGAGCTGCAAGAAAGGATTTGGGCAAAATCGTACTATTCCGCTTAGTCTTCGACATATTCTAAAGAAAACAAATAAACAATGAAATGAATCTCGATTCACCTCTTTTCTATTGGGTCTATCTCACTTCATCACTCTACTTTCACGATTCAAATTAAATTGTCCCTTTCCAAAGGGTCATGGAAATCGATGAAGCTAGTGTGCTACAGCGCGAAGCATATTTACTCTTCTACGAGCTCTTCTACCCTTCCATGTTAATGATTATTAATTTGAAGTATCATGAGGAATTGGAAGATTAAATAAAAACAATACTAAACGATCTTTAATTAGCGATATTTCTCTTATAATTTAATTCAATCAGGCTCTTGACATTTTCAATATTTTGTCAAGAGCCTGATGGAGCTCAAATTATAAGCGAAGTGTCGCGAATTGACAATCTATTAGTATTGTATTTTGAAACTTTCAAATTTCTCATAATGCTTCGAATGATAGAAATTATATTTATTTAGTCGAATCGAATAAAAAAAACCAGTTTAAAACAAATCGCAATTCACTAATCATTCTTTCATTTTTAGTCAATCCAAATCTTCATGGTAGCGATGGAGAAGTCATGGTGATGGATATATGTGATATTGAGAATCACAAAAAACACTTTGACTACGTAATTACGAAATTTGGCATATATCATTTCCATTCGGGAGCATATTGCTAAAGCATTAGCAGAAAAAGTTATATCAGTTGGAAAGCAATACTATTATCCGATTGTCTTATTTTTTCATGATAGATATTTAAACTTCATTGGTCATTTTCATTCATTTTGTTGCCTCAGAAGGAAAAAGAGGCGGTAAGTCTTATGCTCATGCACAGCACTGACGCCCCTTTGTTTCTAAGGCGACGATTTGTACATTGGCACATGTTTACATCCTAATGCTGTTTAATTTAATAAATTTTTGAATTATTTTTCATCATTTCCTGTAATTTTTGTAATTTGGAAGTGCAATCGTAAACGGTGAGACGGACAAGGATTTGTCTGGAAATTTTTTTTGTAGAGAATTCAGGTCTCTACAATAAAGGTCCCTTGACTTTTTTCGATAAATTGCTCAGTTCCAAAGGTTTTCGCAAAAAAATGTAAAAGAGTTTTAATTTTTTTTAGAGTCAAGATAATGTTTTTAAAGGTTTTTTTGTAAATATCTTTGAAATGAGCGGATTGAAGAGAAAATATAAGGAGACCTTTTTTGTAGAGAATTTTGAGAGCTTTAAAAGAAGATTCAGGCAAAATCGCTCTATCTCGCTTAGTTTTCGAAATATATGGATAAAAATTAATGAAAAAAAGAAGGAATTTTGTTTTAACTTTCTTTAATTTTTGAATCTTTTCATCTGTTTTTGGTGAGCATCTCGGAAACTCAGCGGGATAGAGTTATTTTTCCTCAATTTTCGTTTGTTGCTCTTGAAACCCTCTACGAAACATGTCTCTTGATGAATTCCCTTCAATCCAATAGTTTCCGAAATCTCCTCAGAATTCGAAACAATTGGACCTTTTTCTAGAAAAACTTAGAAAAAAAAAAATCCTTTGAACGAATAAAAAAGAGAAGCGGAAGTGCCTCGCATCTCCAGTAGTCAATAGCCTGTAATCATAATAACTCGTCATTGACTGCAGCTGAATTAGTCATTAACAACGGAAAAAAATAGATAAAATAAGCCATGATCTCGAGAAAAAGCGATTTTCCTCTTTCTTCTTGGAAATTAATTGAATTAATCGCAATTAATTCTCTAGAATTTGAAAATAGAAATTTTCTGATTTTCACTATAAAACCTTGAAAAAATGACGAATAATAGCAATTAATTAAACAAAAGTTTTTCTGATTTTTTCTATAAACCCTGAAAATGTGAAAAAATCCATTTAAATCGATTCGCACAGATATCTGCAAAACTCGTAGGCTCAGAAGAATTTTTCAGGAATTCTTTCTTGTAGAGAATTAAATTCTCTACAAAAAAGGTATCTTCATAGATTTTCGTAAACCTGATAGCTCTCGAGATATTCATGAAACAAAGTAGAAAATCCTGAAGAAAATTTTTTTTTTAATTTAATTTTTAATTTTAAAAAATAATTAAATAAATTCATATCTTGAGACAATGTAAGAAACGTCAGTATAAACTATCAAATGTATTTGTAACATCTTTATGCTGAATACGCCCCCCCCCCTCCCCGGGGGGTTTGGAGGTTACTAAAAAAATGAAAAAAAAATCAAAAAATAATAATTTTTCGTCGATTCTGGAAATTCGTTTCACTTTTGTATTTATTGTAAATTAAAAAACAATTTCTGCATTCAGATGCGTGGAGGTGGAACATTACTGTTGGACATGAATTGCTACGATCACTCGGACGAATTCAACTGCAGTGAGTATATTTCGTTGCTCCAGAATCAAAGAGGCGTAAATCCTGTATATGAGCGTAGCACTTACGCCCTTTCAATTCTAAGGCGATGATTTCGTTATAATTTGAATATAAAACTGAATTTTCGAAGAATAATTGAGAGTTGGAGCTTGAAAATGAGGGGGGAGTGTGGGAGAACTTGGCCCAGTTGTGGGGTTGGGTGATTGGCTTTGCTAGTTTTTTTTGTAGGACTTCCGGGTTTTTTCGTGTGTTAATATAGACGAATTCATTAGAGGCTTGATGATGTTGAGTTTTTTTGAGGATATTGTCAAGGTCAGTGGGTTGGGAGGAAAATGTTGAGAGGGCTTTTTTGTGGAGAGTTTAATTATCTATGAAAAAGGTCTCTTGGGATTTTTTGATAAGTCCAATTGCTCCAGGGATACTCGCGGATGAGCCAAGGAATTTTTCAACTTGGTTTTTCCGTGAATAAGAAGCTGGGAAATCACGGGGAGTTTATTTTGTGAATATTTTGGAAACGATGAGGTTTAGGAGAATTTTGCGAGATACCTTTTTTCGTAGACAATTAAATTCTCTACAAAAAAGGAATCTTGATATTTTTCTCTAGAACCAAACGTTCTAGAGATACTTTCAAACGAATCTAAGAGAAATTTTTCGACTCGTTGAGAAGTTGGAAAATTTGTCTCGTATTCTTTCAGAAATTTTTTTGACGCAAGTGTATTTGGGGGAAATTATCAAGAGACCTTTTTTGTAGCTCTTGAAATTTTATACAAAAAAAGCTATCTTGACATTTTTCTCTAAATCTACTCATTTTCGAGATATTTGCGAAAGGATACATATCAGAAACTTTTATTTTAGTTTCTCGCAGTTTTGTTGCTAATTTTTCATCTATTCTTCTGCAAATAACTCGGAAATCATAAAGTTTAGACCAATTTATCAGGAAACTTGTTTTGTAGCTCTTGAAATTCCCCACAAAAATGCCATCAACAAATATTTCCCTATCTCTCTAAATTTCCAAGATATCCAATAACAAAAAATCAGATTCATAACTCCCAATTAAGAAAAGAAAATAAAAATTAAAAAAATTAATTTATTCCAACAGATTGCGACCATAAGACACATTTCCGGTGTGGCAATGAAACATCATGCCTGCCATTTGAAAAAAGATGCGATGGAAAAATTGATTGCTGGGATGCAACAGATGAAATTAACTGTATACTCGGTAAGCAGTAATTGTCCTTTTCATACTTCGTCTCTGAATCATTTAATTCATGAGGAAAATCGAGGCAAAATGGACCTGCATTAAAAAAACGATTTGGCTTTTTTTTTAGATTGGAGGCGTCTCCAAAAGAATCTGAAAAAATTCACCAACAATCTTCACATATTACAGCATCTTCCCAATTTTGTTTAGAAATTTACATTTTTCTAGGTTTTTCGTTAATTTTAAATTGTTCGAAATGAACCTGATTTTAATGTTTCAAGTGGACAAGAAAGATGTTCGAAGATGGATTGGAGAAAAATTTCGAAAAAAAAATGGAAGAAATACTAAGTTTACCGAAAAAATTTGAGAGATCTTGAAAAATTTGGAAATCTACAAATTTCTAGATTTTTCGTTGATCTCAAATTGTTTTTAAAAAAAGCTGATTCTTTTCTTTACTCGGGAAAAAGAAAATACTGAATCATTTTGCCATGGAGGTCCAATTTACCCCATATTCCTCTCTGTAATCTTTCTCTCATTCCATCACCAATGAACCTATAAGCATCATGTTTGATACACAGCAATGGCACTTTTCAATTATTTAAGCTGAGCGCAAGGAGAGAGTATATTGGGTAATTGGTGCAGTTATCCTATCCAGAAGGTTTGTTTCTTATTCGTGGATCTCTGATTTATTTTCATAAGAAATTTAATATTTTTCATTTATTTTTTCCATTTTTTCTTATTTGTTCATTGGGAAGATTGCAGGTGATGATTTTTTCATTTCATTTGTCTATTTTATTTATCTTCTTTTTCCTCTCATCCACAATTTTTCATTTATTTATTCAATTATTTTTTTAATTAAATTATGTTCCTCGCCTCTTCTTGTCTCTTTTCTTGTAGGTGATGACCTAGGTCATCAGCACAATGAGGATCACGAGAATACTGTGAATTTGGCTAGTTTGGAGAGGAGCCTCCATCAGAAAAATAAAAAAAAAACCTTCATCAGAAATAAACTTCATATGACAATTTTCATCATCTGAAATTCCCATATGACAATGTATACTTATTTTATTGATAATTCTTATGAAATTGCCTTTTATTCGAATAAAATCTCCAATCATCAACACGTGTTTTAACAATATGCATATCTAAATATACATTCCTCATTCAAGAATGTAAATCACAGCATGAGGCTTAACAATAGTTTTCTTTGGATTCCTAACGAGTTGAATTTTTCCTGCCAAATCATCACAGCATAACCAATTCCCTCCAGAACGTAGGCAGTAAGCAACGAAGTGTTCACTACTGTAATGAACAACACCAGCGAGTCTAGAAGCAATATTTGAAGCTAATTACTATGTGATTGATAAATTGCATATGATAATTTCATTTTCATAGGAAAAATACCCACCGATATCTTTGCTTCAATTCTAAAGATACTGGAAGATCATTCAAGGAGCATTCAATAGCATCGGTATCTCTGACCGTCGCTCTTACATCCAATTCGATGCAAATATGGAGATTCAATTCAGTTTCTTCAGTGGCAGTACCTTTGCATCCTGGTTCTCGACACTTGATATTGCTGATTTTGGGATGATAAAGCAGTGCGGACCTTAAGCTACCATATCCATGTTGTCTGATGATTTTTTCGTTTACGCAAAAGAATGGTATGCTTTGTGTTGCTCTTTCAACACACTCTGGATTGTTACAGTGATATTCGCGAAAGCCACTGGGTTCATTGGTGAAGGAGTTCTTCCATATACTTATGATGGCATCCTTAGCGTTTAGAGCATAAAGATTTAGCATCTTCTTAATGGGATAGGATTTATTTAATATTTTCAGTCGTTGAAGCAAAATTTCCTTCGTGAGTCCTGCTCGTATAAATTGTGAGATGAATTGCAATGTATCATTATCAGAATTTTCCATAAAAGATTTGAAAATTCCACTATCTAGAGCTGAAAATTGGATAATGTGGACAAGAGCATCAAATCCACAAGTATTTGTAACATCAACTTTGATTCCATTCTGCAGTCTCGCTGTCTCCGCATCGGGGTGAAAATTCCATGCATAATTCTTCTTGATTGTGATCACTGTACAATTTCTTCCATTGATCAACAGAAAACCTCTTTTTTGTGGCATTTCTCTCGCGTTCAACACTGCTGTTTCTGCATTATCCTGATAATAGAAGCCTTTGGCTTTTACGTTTCGGATTTCTTGTTCTTTTTTTTTATTTCTTTCTTCTCTCATAGCATTTCTTGAAATCTGCTTGTTCACGTGAATTTTATTCTCTGGATGTGATTGAAAAGGTTTATCATTATTATTGATTTCACCGTGAGAATCATCTCGTGTTCTATCGGACTTTTCTTCATTCACCACAGTAGAATTTTTTTCTGAAAACAATCCAGCAGTTGTGCAATTTTTTTCTTCACTTTTTTCATTGGGGATGGAGTTATGATGTTCTTCAGAATTGTCAATATCTGCCGATGCCTTATGCATATTAGGGATGCTTAAACTGGCATACGAATGATCTGCATGTGGTGAAACTGTGTGTATTGATTGAGCATTAGGAGAACTGTGTGATTTAGGTTCTGGGGTTTGAAGTACATCTGAATTGATTGTCTCAGCTCTTTGATCATTCAGCTCAACATTAGAAGTGCTATTTGCATTGCTCGATACCTGCTCTCTTATCACTTGATCATTCAAAAATCCATTTATGATTGAATCGTCCACAGATGTATTCTTCCTGATTTTTCTCTTCTTATTCTGATCATTAGCTAAATCTTTCTCTTCAGTCTTATGGTTACCACTCTCAGCGTTTGCGTCACCTCTTTTGATGATTTCATCATCAGAGTCCTCCATGTCTACCGGAAATTGTCTTCGGTCCCCGAGCCCTCGCCAATTTTCCGATGACTTCAGATCAGAATCATCAATCGTGTAGTGTTTTTTCAAAGGAGGTTCATAATCTTCCATAGATTCAGATTCTCCAACTGATTCTGATACAGGTCCGACGTCGTGACTGAAACCTGTGAGTTTGGAAGATAACAAATTGCTGCTACTGGTCAAGTGCGCACAATGTGTAAGTATGAACTGAAGACCAGAAGTGGGTAATTTTACATTTTCGAAAATGTGCTTTCGCAAATAAGCGAAATATCCTTCTTGATAACTTGTGGCAGCATGTCTTTCACTTGCTTCGGGGGGGAGAGCTGCAGATGTCCAAAGTGGAAATTCTTTGCCAAGACGTTCCAAGTTTGCTCCAAGATCTGGCAAACAAAAAGAGTTGAGTTCTGCATCCTGCTTAGAGTCCTCCAGCACATCAGACGGTGTAACTGATTTAATTAAATCCTTAATCCATCTGTGGGTGAGTGTTCCACTTCCACCTTCTTCGAACGGCTTAGATTCTTGGTTTTCTTTCTGGATGTCTTCCATCGACTGTTCTTGTTGCTTGATTATTTCACGTCGATTAGCTATTTTCTTCTCCAGTCTCTGCCTGGCTTCTAAAACCGTGCCCTGGAAAGTGGGTATTGAAATCGCGTCATCTCGATTTGGTTGCAATGCAACGATACAAGTCAGAAGAAAGATGAGTTCGAACTCATCAACGCTCTTAGCATCCACCATTAAAGAGAAGCAACGAATGAAAAACCTTTCAACTCTGAGGGGGGTTTTGTCTTGGAAGCATTTCCATCTGGATACAAGAGCCATTATATGAGGTACATCTATCCGAATCAAAGTTTTAACAGGCAGCTTCGTTTGCTTTCCTTCCTTTGCCCATATGAAGAGAGTATCTACGTAGTCTTTCAAGGTCTTCTGATTGAATGTAAAACAGGCGGCAGATGGTAACGCACGCTGATAATCTGTCCAGACTTCTCCTGGCGATTTAGCCCCAGTGCCCGTCCAGTTTCTCATCCATGATTCGATAAATACTTCAGTGTGCACTTCTGTCACCATTTGACAAACACAGACTGTCACTCCTTCAATTCGGATTGTCACCGTATACAAAAATATGTGACCAGTCATTTTCCCCGGACAATTTTCGAACGGTTTGATAACCGTACCAGTAGCATCTATCGAAATTACTGATAGTTTTCCCACTAAACGAACGTACTCGTTGTATACCTTCACTTGTTCTGGACTCCAATAAAAAAGGTAGAATGGTACACTCCCGATTGCCCGGATGGTTCCGCTAAATTTCGGATCTGTACACATTTTCGGAAAAAATTTCATCACATCAATTTTTTCATTACGTTGTAAACCAAGTGTTTGTTTCTTGATTTCCATTCTAATCTGTCTATAGACATGGAGTTCTTGAATGTGCGGAGGAACGTCTTCTCCAAATAGCATGTCGTTTCTCAGTAATTCTTCTCTAAAATTTGCAGCACTTTGTTTCTGCAATTTTGTTCCCATTTTAACTCGTTCATCACCTTTAACTTGTGGATGGACTACCTTATGCTGTTCTCGACGAGTATCACGAGCTCTCATCGTCAACATTAATCCTCTATTATTAGGTTCATGGTTAGCTCTACCAATCATTATATTCTTGCAATCTTTGCGATCCTTGCAATAGGCCACAAATTTCAGAAAATACTCCTCATCTCCAGGGATAAAGTTGGAACGTACATGACTCCATTTTCCCACGAATACACACTGAAAAGCGTATTTTTTTTTGAAGACCTTAAAAATAACTGAAGTCCACGCGTCTTTCTTCAATCTGGTCTCATTTTTAGACGAATCTGGTTTAATTAATGACCATTCTTCATTAGTAAGTCGAATGTCAAACTTTGGCAACTCCGATTCTTCTTCCATTGTTGGCAAATTATCTGGCATGTAATCATCATCTGTATCTAGATCAAAATCCTCATCGTAATCAGAGTCCACTCCAGCATCAATTAAGAGAGATTTACATATTGGAGGTACTGAAATTTTTTGATTACGTCGAGCTTGTGTAAGGTCCCCTCTTTTGTCCGTTCTCACGTGTGTGTAAGCGGATTGAGGTTTCCATCTTCCATCGACTTCTTGACTCATTTTCATCCACAAGGGATCAGAAATAGGCGGAAAGTCATTTGTAGTAAATCGTTCAATATGTTTTTCAATCAATTTAATAGCCTCTTTACGCGGCACGTTCGCGGGTCGTCCCACTGGTGCCATTTTCTGTTGATAACTTTCTGGGAGAAAATAAAATAGAATATTAAAGCGGTTTGGTTTGGATTATAAAAAAATATGAATCTAAATAGAGTGAGTAAACTTGTGTTCGAAATCGTCCAGTTATCAAACTATTTGACATATTTGTTCTGGAAAAAATTGGTCATCCAGCAAAACCTCATTTTTTTAATCTTCGAAACACAACATAATTTCAATTAGCTCGAATGAGAGCCTATGAAAATGTTGAATTTGTCAGTAATCAACGAGTTTCTTATGTTTGATCACTGGTGTCTGACAAACATAAACCGACTCACCCTACATAAATCGACTGAATTACATACGTTTTATAAATAAAAGAGATGGAGACTAAAGGAAAGAGTTTGTCTGTTCATTCTAATATTGAAAATGACTGAGTTTTCTAACATGCACTGAGCAGTTTGAGAATAATAACAATGAACGCGATATTTGTTGGTTTTTGTTTTCAATTATGGCATGAATGAAGACAATCATATGCAAAAGTATGTGTGAAATCGTGAACTGTTTTTTTTACATAGAGGCGCGCAATTCAAAATGCTTCTGGAGATTGGTACTGATTTGTTTTTGAATCTCAGGGATTCTAACGAATTCGTTCAGTGAAAAAATATATCATGTGTGCTTTTTGAATATCAAAAACTAATAGTGATCGATCTCAATGAATCAAAAATATCTTAAAAAATTAGTGTTTGAAAAGTAATAGAGAAATGAAATGAGGTTAAGGATCACTCCTCTGGTACTCCAACGAAGCATCTCGCGATTAAGTTTTAACGAGAAAAATCAGTGTAGAAAGATTGATAAATTTAAAATGAAAAACTGCGATTCTTTGCTTGTCTCCAGAATAATTGTTGAGTCTAGCATTTTTTGCAAAAATTAATTTTTGCAAAAAAATATTTTATAATCTTCATCGAGAAATTCCAATTCTTTATGAAATGTTTACAAAAAAATTTTCCGACTTTTTATGAAAAACTATCCTTCTTGCTCATCCTAAATAAGCATTTATGGTCCAATTTTTGAGTGGAGAATTCATCCTTGGAAGAGAAATTCAGAAAAAATTCATTTTACAAAACTCAATTCAGCCCCAAGCTGTCTCAACACTTGATACTACACTACTGCTTTCCTAGCGATTATTCGTCTTTTTTTTCTGCAATTTCTGTGAATTTTGTGGAGGAGACATGAAATGGATTGAATCAAGCTTAGTTCGTAATCACTTTTCATGGAATTTTGCAAAAAATGAGAATTAAGAGAAATCCTCGATTATTTTTTTTCTACGCTACGCGTCTTTGAAAAACTTTCTTTATCTCCCTCAATTTTGACAATTTTCCGGGCAGAGTGATAACAACTAGGTCTACCCAGCTGGCTTCACAGCTGCAATATAAAGTTAGTTATGTATATTACCTGGGAATATAAAAGATCCACTTCCATTCACCATTCCATTTAGATTTGCTGGGGCACCTAGTACAAATTATTTCGCACGTCATGTTTTCTGTAAAAAAAGACGTATTCATTAATTACTCCTTTTTTAAATTGCAGATTCTGATAAAATATTCTTTATTCCATACCTAACTTCGAAAATTCATAAGTAATCATCATATATACCGATACAAAGCCTTAGTACAGTAATTTCTCTGAAATTCAGTATTTCTATGCCATCCCGCGCAAGCCAACTGAAAAATAATTGTTTTTAGAATATATATATCCTCAGCCATGAATGCATTTCATGTCCAGTTCATGTACCTTCTTTAATCGGGTTTGATTCTGTTTCAGCTCCAATAATTCCTTGAAATTCTTCGGGACATTTGCTAGCATCTACACGGATGAACATAAATGAAAATGCATATTAAATTTTACACATTAAAGCATCGTTCAGTTGAAAAATGACTAGGAAAGAAGTAAAATAGAATGAGTCAATTTTTTTTAAAATAAAATTAGCATACATCTGACAATTTTTCGAATTTTTTCGAACAAATAAATTTTTATAAAAAAAATATTAACTGTTTTTCTCTTAATAATTTATCAAATTTCCTACTTGTGCATATTTTCCATTTTTTTGGAGATAATTACTTGCTAAGAAAAAAAATACTAAAAATTTGTCAGTTCTATGCTATTTCCAGTAATCATTTTATGATAATGTAATTAGCACATATCTGACAATTTTTTTCATTTTTTTAAACACATAAATTATTATTGAAATTTTTTCTCAAAGTTTGTATTTATATCTTTTGGAATTTTCTACATGTGTATATTTATTGTTTTTTTGCGAAATAATTTATCTGTTAAAGAAGAGAAGTTAAAAAATGTCAGATGTCTGCTATCTTCAGACATGATCATATCATCTACTCCTTTCAATAATTTTTCTTAAATTTTTCGCAAACTAGTGGAGATGAACTCTTTTTTGCCCTCATCTATTTTTGTAGCTTTTACAAATTCACTACAGAAACGTTTTACGATGAAAAAAGGTGTATCGTCCTTAGCTGCCGGATTATTAAAGAAAAAAAATCTATTCATTCTGATTTACCATTTTAGTACTGAAATTTTCGTTTATATTATTCTATAGTAATGTTTCTTACCAATATGTTCCAAGTTGATGTTAGTTGCCAATTCACAATTCCAATAATGTAGCGTTGACGTCCAATTAACATTAAGACAAATTCTGCCATTTTCACAATCACTTGGTTTGGTTTATGTTGAGTATGTTGGAAACCGAACAGAGAATATTTCGAAAATTCACCCTTATCTGTGCATTTAATCATCTCTATGAAGTGAATCACAAAGAGGAGATATAAACAGTCCAACATCTTGTTGCACTTGTAGAAATATAGAGAAAAATCATTAAAGTTGACATGTACTCGGCTACTGTTCCATTTTACCATTTCGATACATTTAATATATTGCTGCGGATGAAAATAAAAATGGAGGTGAAGCGAATGAATTTTGCATCCATATTATCCAACTAATAATCATTGATGAATAAAGTTTGAATTCAAAATCTATTACAGTTGAGAAGAATCATACCAGCGAAATTGAGAATATAAGAAATAATTTCTTCACTAGCAGGGACGACTGCGACTTACCTGAATTCGATATCCGAGTACACTTTTTCAGAGAAGAATGTCCGAATGATAATGCTGTAGTGGAGGGATGGGCCTGGATAAATTATCAATTTTGAGCACGATAATGGGTTTAACTTTAAAAAAACTTTTAAAACCAATTGATAATGAAATTTCACATAAGATGTGTTTTTCACCAAGAAGTAAATAATTTTCACATTTTTTTATAAATTTTACTCCAAAACGAATCGCAGCCGCATGGACTCACTGCTCCGAAATGGTTACCAGTGATCAATTGTAATCCCCTCCCCAACCGAGGAGTCCCATTCACACGAAGCGACGGAAGTGCTCTCTTTTGAAGTTGACACACTACGTCATAGTTTGAACGTAAATTAAAATTTTTTATTCCTTGTGTCACAAGAGTAATACATCGATGAGATTAGCACATGGTTGAGTGAAAGTTTCAGTGAAGAATCCTATGAGCTTATCATATATTGCAGCTCCCCTGTGATGAAGTTTCCTCTCCAAACTATCCAAATTCCAACTATTTCCGTGATCCTCATTGTACTGCTAATCCGAGAGTATTGTCCAAGTTCCTGCAGCTCCAAGAACTAAAAAAAGGTCTCTACAAATAACAACGAAATTAGCATATATCTGAGAATTTTCTGGATTTTTCAAAACGAACAAATTATTATGAAAAATAGGGAAGACCGGGGCAGAATGGACCCGTGGATCAAAATGATTCAGGATTCTTTTGAAAGTGAAGAATTCTTGAAAGAAAAATTGAAGAAATTCACCAACCATGTACATTTTGTCTCTTAGAAGCTAAAGGAGCGTAAGTGCTATGCTTATACATAACACTTACGCCTCTTTGTTTCTGAGGCGACGATTTATTGGAGAATCTCTAATTTTTTCATATTTTTTCACAAAGTTCTTTACTCCAAAAGAAATCATGATACGTGTTGTAACGAAGGTCAATTTGCCCCACTCTTCTCTATTTAGAACATTTGCATATACAGTTTTTGAAATTTTCCACATGCGTATATTTTTTTTCTCAATAAGTGTTTAGTTTAAAAAAAATTGAATAATGTAATAATGTAGTTCTCTGATATATTTAACCTTCTCTCTACGAAAATTTTGCTATCTCGCTTAGAGTTTTTAGACATTATTGAAAAAACTGACAATGAAATAAAATCGGTTTCTCTGAAAATTTCACAATGGTGATGATTGAATGCTGTCTTAATTTCAGGGGCAATATGCAGAATTCTACTTCTCGGAGATTTTATGTCACTACCACTTAGGCGAGCCTATTTGCCATCGATTCATGGGGTCTTATATGGGAAAATATGGATGGTCGAGGAACTTATAATGTATTTTTCGCAGAATTCCGTTTTTTCCCCATAAAATTGTCAAGCATCGATAATTTTTTTTGCAGATCTTGATACATCGGTGGGAAATGAGCTCAACTTCCACGTAAAACCAGCTTCAGATCCCTTCGATCAGTAGAACCGGAAATATCCCCGAGAAAATAGAATTTTTCAAAAAGGATTTCATCTTAAAAATCTGATTAAAAAATAGAATTTTTGAGAAATCCCAAAAAATCCATTCTGGCACATTATTCCCATCGAAAATTTCCTCAGCTTTCCAACGGAATTATCAGAGAACAAAAACTATTCTCAATATTTCCATCAATTCCAAGTGATTTTCATAATATAAATTATCAAAATTAAGATGTGTCATTCACCCCTCGTGTCTCTTTTCCCCCACCTCCTTCTATGTGTATTCAACAGAATTGCGATACTATGTCTTGCACTAGGGAAACAGTTCCTCTTCTTTTTCAACATATCTAACATTATCAGTGTAGTATATTAATTATAATCGATTGATATAATTTGTTAGTTCAGATGTAGGGATAACGGGACGTTGGAATAGTTGAGTTCACAATACTAAGTGATAGTTCAATCGACAATTACTTAGTATTGTTAACTCCACTATTCTAATGGCCCATGATCCCTACATCTGAATTTATAAACATAGAAATGAACATCCCAAATTGATTCTTTTTTAGATTTCTACAATAAATTGTTATTGCTGTTGACAAACGACAATTGTTGACTCTGATTGATTAGACAGAAATTGGATGAAAACACCAATAGAAACGATGAATAATAACATTATTATGTTGATATGGAAATATTATATCATATATAGATAAATGAAAAATTGTATCAATTTTATTCTTAAGTAATAAAAAACATTTCCTGAATTCTCATTTCTATAATCAATTATAATTGATAATATAATATATAATTATTATTATAATTGATCACACATATTATTAAATAAAAATGCACTGATTAAATGAACACAAAAGTGATAGAAGTACCATAACGCTCTTAAATGTCATCATTTTCAGTCGCTCACTATACGAACACTGGCAATAATAGCTAACAGCAAATTCTCAGCGGAAAAGAGACAAAATTACACTGAAAATTCCTGATTTCCGAAAAGAATTTTTCCCTTTTATTCTCTTGCTTTATCATAGAATTCTCTTGTAGAAGAGTGAATATGCTTCACGTTGTAGAGCACACTAGCTGCATGGATTTCCATTACCCTGTGAAAAGGGACAATTCAATTTGATTAGAATGGTGAACGGAGAGTGATGGAGTGAAATAGATTCAATAGAAAAGAGGTAAATCGGCATTGAATCCATTTTTTAATTGTTTTTTTAGAATATGCTTAGTCTAAGCGGGATAGTGCGATTTTGCCCACATCCTTTTTTGCAGCTCTTGCAATTCTCTACACAACAAGATTGCAGCAAAAAAACGGATTTTCATAAGTTTTCGAGATATTCCCGAGAAACAAGAAAATTATGATTAAAATAAAAATAAAGGAGTTAATTTTGTTTTTTTTTAATATTTCGGAAAATAAGCGAGGTACGTTCTTGTTGCCCTAATCCATCACTGTAGCTCTTGAAATTGTCTATAAAAAAGGATATGGGTAAGAAAGTCGCATCTCACTTGACTTTTGAAATATTCTCAAGAAACAAGTAAAATTACGACTAGAATAAAAATACATGTTAATTTTGTTTTTTAAAAATATCTCTAAAGATGAGCAAGAGAAGTGCTTCTTGCCCTGAGCTTTTTGTAGCTCTTAAAACTTCTCTCCAGAAAAATGATCCAGCTAGAAGCAGCCTATCTATAAGTTACTATGGTTTAAAGGAAAAAAATTGCCAAAAAAAACAATCAATCATTTTTTAGCTCTCCCCTCCAAAATTCCATAAGAATAAAGAAAAATCAAAATTTACCTAGAGTTTGACACGTAGGATCACCTTCCAGGTGGTGGTTCTGCCTTCACATTCCCCTCATCAGCATCAGCCTCAATTCCTTAAGCACTCGCCCCAGCATCATCTGCACCAGCCTTTGGCAAGAGGGAGCATCGACGACCATCCACCTCCAATGGCTGTCGAACCTTTACATAAGCCACATCAGTGTCCACCATGCAGGGTTCCACTGTGCTCAACGACCCCACAGAGCAAGGAGATCTTCGAGCTGTGCAAAACTCGACTTCGTGCTTCTCCCATCAGTTCCAATGCCGTGAATTGGTTCAAGCACGACTGAATCGAGCATTCACCGACCTTGATTTGCTAGATCAGAGGTGATCTCACTGACCCCACTCTTTCCCCTTTTTTTTCTTCAGCAAATTCACCCTTTCCGTCCTCAACCGACACTCATCAGTTTTCGCCTCCGTGAAGGTCTTATTCTTATCAAGACCTGTCCAGAGTCTCTCCGATGAACTTGATGCAGGACTTATTGGACTCTCCGTCAACAACGTCATCGCACTGCTCAAGGACTCCCGAAAGCGACAGGACTCGACTTCACATTGACAATACGTGAAGTCGATGGTGAAACCTCCGGATCATTAACAGCCTCCATCGTTGGACTCACCGCTGAACTTGAAGAGAAGTGCGTCTGTGTGACCTCGGCCATCTCAACTTGAGAGAGCTATCCGTCTTTAATCTTGACTCCGACATTTCCATTGAATTAGGTAAATTTGAGGTTATATTGATGCCACTGACAAGGACACACATAAATTGTTATATCAATATGAATTGTCGTCTGATTTCGATCGTTAACAACAATTCAACACAGTACTCACTATTATACATCCTCTGTAATCACCTCGCAGAAATTCAAGATGAGTAATTTCTTTCAACTAATTTGTTTATTTATTTATCACTATATATGTTTTGAAACGTATGAGCGTATAGGGAAATTCAGTGCCGCCACTCCAAATAATTTTTTTCCCCCTCTAGTTGGTGGAACTGACAATTTCAAATGAGATCCCGCGAGCTTGAATCTTGATTACTCTGAATTTCATTACAATTTAATTAATATTTGGATTCAAGAATTCTATTATTTACAGCTAATTTGATATTGCTCAAATTTCCACAAGTGATCTTTTATCACCTTACCACCGGCCGGTAAAATAGGGAACGAAATCATCATCATCTCAGCTGAGAGAAACAGATTTATATAATGATACATTTAATTAATTATTAATTAAAAAATAATGGCTTTCCAAATTTTCTTTTGCGTACCAATACGTTGTCCAAATTATTTTGCATAATATGGTGCAAAATAAAATAATATAAATAATATTTCTGCTAAGTATACGTTTCTATTGATTTTAATTAATATTAATTAATGTATGGTTTTCCAAATTCTAAAAAGTATTTTCCAAATTTGTCCAAATGATTTCCAAAATATTTAAAAATTCCTTTCGCAATTTCGTCATTTTTATCTGCTAAATATACGTCGCTCCCTTGTCATTCAGAGGCAGAAGTGATGCGTTCTCAAACCAGCTCAATTTTTTTCGGAAACTCACTGCTGTCACCTAGCGAGAGCAAAATTTCAACTTTCTTAAATTGTTTCAGGAATAGCACCCCTGATGACATCAGTGTTTACTGATTTAGTATTTAGCCACATCTATGAGAATAACCGATGGATATAACTGGGACTTTTTGTGAACCAATGAACACATTTCCTTCATTCCCAGTGTGACACGGCCTTTAAGGTGAAACCACTGTGGAGACTAACCTCAAGTGCGGCACTTTTGAAATTTCTGGGGATTAGTCCAGAGATCAAGAAACACGTGTCGATTGTTTTTGAAGATATCTTGGAAATCGTTGGGTTTAGAAGAAAATGTCATGAGACCTTTTTGTAGGAGATTTAATTTTCTACAATAAGGTCTTTTCGAAATCAGGTGATTTTCTAGGTGGATTGTCAGGGTGGTCTGTAAGAGGCATTGAATCGATTGAATAAAGCAGCTGAACACAGATTTAAGCCACCAGGAAGAACTATTTGAGACTAATTAAGACTTTGGCACTATGAGGAAAACCGGTGTGTTTCTCTTGATTTAAAAGAAATTATGTTTCTGGTGAGAGTCGAATGAATACTGATAAAAGTGGGGATAATTCGCGTCTTGACCGTGGTTCAGGTGTCGCTAGACCCTTCCTCTCTCTAATTCGAGTCTCCCATGAAACGACGCAAAATTTCTGCGAAAATTTAGCTACTCATGATATCAGAGATATTAATTACATAACGCACACGATATTTTTTTCTAGTTTTCACTTTTTTTTTACAACTGAAAATAATAATAAAATTCAAGATGATTTTTCACGGATTCGCCTTCTGATTCATCCACTACTAAGAAATTTCTGGATGGCATTTGAAGAAAAATGAAACGAGGTTTATATTAATTACTAGAATAATTGAAGAATGTGTAGAGATAAAATTCTGTAAATTTATGATATTTGATAATTCAATGGCTTATCAAATTTTTGGGTTTTATTTTGTTTTTTGAAGAACGTGTCTATTCCAGCGGCGACGTCACAAGCACTAACTAACAGGTAATAAATTTATTAAATACGAAAATACGAGAATCAAAGAAGAAAAAAAAATTTTATCACTACTGAACGATTGCGAGATTTTATGATACTTGATAATTTACTGAATTACCAAATTTTCGTCCTTGATATTATTTTCCTCCACTCCAACGTAATGTGATAAAATTGAGAAATATTAGTTCTACTATAATCCCCTAAAATTTTTATCTTTCTCTGGAATAAGTATAAAGGGATTATTCATTCATTGTTCATTGAAGTTGATTGAAGTACTTAGAAGTTGTCTAGAAGTTTCGTTTTTAAAACAATCAAATTTAAGTGTAAAAAAACCTGTGGAAAATGATTAATTTAAATTATTATTTTTATTTCTGTGCTATATTCACTATATTCACGAATAGTGCTTCTGTTATAGCTGATTTTGACTGTAATTATTCATTGAAATTATTTGCTTCATTTATTTTTATTTCATAGAAAATAATTTTTTTTTTTTCATTAAACACTTCAGCTTACACGGATATTGTTGTTACTGGCGTGGAATTTATCAGTTATGATCATGTGGCCCATCCAATGGAAATCTGCAAATCAAAAGTGAGCAATGACGCTATATGGGTGAGTAATTGTACTTAATTCAGTAGTGCAGAAGCAAAACAGGGTGAATCAATTTTTAAGAAATATATCTTGAAAACTAAGTGAGATAAGGTCATTTAGTCCTGATCTTATTCTGTAGTTCTTGAAATCTTCAAAAAAAAAAACCAAGAATTCAAGTACAAAAGGCGTTATCCCATTGATTTTCGAGATATTCACAAAAAATCATTGGACCAAAAAATTAATTCATCCTGTGTGACATGTGGAGAAATCATACGTCGCATATTTTCCTCATTTTTAATTTCATTACATCCTCTCACCTGATTGTCGTCTTCACTTGTTTTTCCGCGCTAGCATTGCTATACATCATTGTATAGGGTATAAATGAATTTTCCATTTTTGCACTCCATAATACCGTTTAGTCACTCCAATGGGAAAAGACAAATGAAGACCATAATCAGATGAGAGGGTAAAATACATATATATATCCTATTTATGAAAGTTCATACACATAAATGAACATCGCGAGAGTCGAAACGCGTAAGACCGATTCCTTATTGGTCAAGAAAAGGAATGAACATCGTTAGAGTCGAAATACTATAGCGAAACACATGAAATTGATTCCTCATTAGTCAATTAGGTTAAGCAGAACAAATCAGGAAAAGTAAACTGTCATATTAAAGTATCAAACGTGAATAGGGCGCGCGGAGCGCGCCATCGGTCTCGTATATATATATATATGAGAAATTTCTTAAGAAGTTTTTGTTTGAGAAAATGATAAAAGACACGGGATGCGCATTCTTGAGCGTGAATAAGAGTCTAGTTCTTTGTACAGAACTGCGTGTGAGAAAATGGCCCGGGCGTGGGAATGCGTATCTAGGAATTTTAACCCGTCAGCAGGCGCGCTAGCTTGCCAACGATCTCTAGGCGCGCGATGAGAGATTTTCCCACACCTGATTATCTCGAGAACTAAGCGAGATAGAGTAATTTTGTCTGGATCTTTCTTGTAGAGCTTGAAATTCTCTACAAAAAAAAGATTAGAGCAAAGTTGCCGTATCTAGCTTAGTTTTCGGGGGAAAAAAAAAACTGATGGCAAAATTAAATGGATTTATGTGAAAATTTTTCGTATTTTTGACAGATTCAGTTCCGTTTACAAAGAAATATTCCAGAAAAAAGGATTAGAATGAGAAGGGGGTATCACCAATGCTATCTATAACGACTGAGTCATGCTTACTCACCAACCACGATAGGCGCGCGATTACAGAAAGTCTCACGCAGCCAGACGGCATGGAGGAAAAAAACTTTATTTCCAGAACAAAAAATTATTTTTGAAATTTTACGATCACCCTAATAAAGTAGAATAGTTTCTGACAAATAGAAAAAAAAATCGAGATTTTTCACTCATTTTTAAAGGTAGTTTCCTATATCTCCAAAAAAGTGTGAGAGAATGTTCCATAGCGCGACCGCTGACGGGTTAGGCAGGTTCCTCAGTTTCGAGACGGAAAAGAAATCATCAAAAATTACCGAGATGTTTGAAAGAAAAAAAAAAAAGTGGGAAACTTCAAAAAATTAAGTTTTTTGGAGATACGAAAAAAATTACATAGAATATGACTTTGAAAAGTTTTTTCAATTTTTTTTTTAAGGGGGGACCACGGTGAAATTGAAAAGTCTTTGGTTGATGAGGGGATCGATCGAGTAACATTTGGCACACGATGGGGTGTATCAAAAAACCTAAAAAATGTTGAACACAAACCATTTTGCCCCGTATTTCAAGTTAAAACATCATTATTCAAGTTTATCTCAATAAAGCCCCATGGACCACAATTTTGATCCGATTCAGATTTTCTTTTTTCCCAAATATTTTTTAGCCTTTCGAGAATAATATTGAGTATCCGTTCAATATTACAGCTTATAGATCAAAAGAAAATGAATTTTTCTCAATTCAAAGAATTTTTTTCAATTGAAAAAATTTCGAGCAAAGAATGAGTGAATGAAAGAAATTCATTTTCTCGTGATCAATAATCTGTAATGTAGAACGGATACCCAATTTTATCCTCGAAAGGCTAACGAATATTTGAAAAAAAAGAAAATCTGAATCGGATCAAAATTGTGGTCCATGGGGCATTATTAAGATAAAGCCGAATAATAACGTTTTATCTTGAAATGAGGGGCAGAATGAATTGTGTTCAACATTTTTTAGCTTTCTTGACACATCCCATCGTGTGCCAAATGTCACTCGATGGATCTCTTCATCAACCAAAGACTTCTGAATTTCACCGTGGTCCCTCCTTAAGTGGTCCCGAAAGCAAATAATTTCAATTAAAAAACAAAATCCGGATCGAACAGTTTTTGAAAGAGGAGCTTTTGGAGAAAAAAATACAATTTTGGGATAAAAACATAACTTTTTTTCAGTTCACTAAAAAAAATTGAAAAAATTCACTTAAATGATTCCAGTAGGGTACTTTAACATACGAAAATTCCAGTGAAATCTCAAGTGGTCGGGTTCAAATGTGGTCAAGTTGACGTAGAATGCCTCATATATGTCTATACTCACAAAAAATTGTCTACTTCCAGTTGAAAGTAAAGTGAAGATTCTCATTGCATATTATTTTCTAGATAGGATACTATGACGATGTCATTCCTGATGATATTTGTCGTAAACATATATCATGCAGAGCTAACAATGTAGCAGATCAAGAATATTATTTGGTATATCCAGTGGAAGGTACGAGATGTCAACGGAGAACTCAAAATCGGTATAATAATTTCGGCTATGTAAGTTGACATAATTAATTGATTATTAAAATTTATTAGTGAAAACATAAATTAGAATAAATCAACTTATCTTTGTGATAGTTCTCAACGATACATCTCTAAAACTAACGGTAAAACGCACTTTTTTGTCCGAATCCTTTTTTGCATAGAATTTCAAGAGTTACAAAAAAGGACCAAGACAAAATTGTTCCATCTCCCTCAATTTCTGAGATATTCCCATAAAAATGAATGATAAAGAAAGACTTTTCTTGTTTCTCATCTTTAAAACTATATCATTGGAAGTTTACTTGTATAAATCTAAATGATAGAATCCTTCAACAATTTACACTAGTTTTTTCCGTACAATAATATTTATTGTTAAATTCCAACATTTTTTCCAGGGCTGTTACGAAGGAAACTGTGTGCCAATCACTTGCTTAGATGCAATGTGCCAGGAATCACATGATCGAAACGTGGAGTCACAAAATCAGTTGTCACTAGAGCAGAGTACGCCTGTGTCGCGTCAGTATAGAAGTCAAGCGTCTTACCGGAAGTATGCCTATAATTTTATTCCCTCGGACCCTATTACCTCGGGCCCACTTCCGTCGAGATCCAGTTCGTACGTTCAGCCCCAGAATGATGACCAGTTCCAGAATGATGGCCAGGCTAAAAATGATAGCCAACCCCAGATAATAAAATTTGATAATAATCACTAGTAGGGATAAGGACTGTGAGACAATATCAAATTGTTATATGAACGAATGGAAAAATTCTCATGATAATTTCTGTAGCTGGAAAGCTGATGAGACTTCTCATGAAATCTATTCAAGGCCTATTAAAAGTCACTGATGTCTAAAACTGAATGATTCCATTCTTTATAGAGGCAATGCATATATGATGAAAGCTCACTCGATATTCAATAACATACAGTGCCACGTGAGATACTATAATAAATGAGTCTCAAATCACCAACACTCCCCTCATAATAAATTCCTTATCCATCATTTTTCGGAAAATTAGTAACTAATAGATAAGGAGACAGCATGAAATACAGCAGCATATAAATGACAATCTAAATGTACTGCTTCTTGAGAATTTAGAAACAAATTCGTTTTTATAAATTGTTTTTTCTGTTATTGTAAGTCTTATAAATCACTAAATTTCATAAAATGTGCTCGGAAAAGTATTCATTTAAATTTATAGTTCCTAGGTTTAATCAATAAAATACTTTCAATTCTAGTGCAGGTAGAATAATCGTTTGCTATAGTTCGAGATCAATTAAATGACGTTTTGCCTGTTTTATTCAGGCTTCCTCAGATTCTTGAGACCATTAGTATAGTCACCATAAAACTAATAATATTCAATCGGAAGCTATGCAAATGCAAAAACATTTTAATTGAAATTGCAGTGTTTTTGTGTAGCTTGAGTGAGGGGCTGCTCACTCGGGGATTCGGTGGCACAGCGATTTCCAAAAAGAATCGATTCCTTGTGATTTCCACTATGATTCCCGTGATTTCCGAATCAATAAGGTAATCTGCGATTTCCCGTGATTCCCGCCGATTCCAATGATTTCCAGTGATTCCTAAATTTCAGAAATCAGTGATTTCCGAACTGTCAATTGGAACCTTGTTAATGAATCATTGTAGATTAACAATAATTTATTCACGGTTAGGGGTATGCAGATGCCTGATTAATAAAACCAATTATTAAAGATAAATCATCGGCCATTACACTCTAAGAAAAATATACTGGTGATAAGTAGAAATAGTACTTGTAGCCAGTACATAGGAATATCTGGGCTTGAGTAATTGTTTATACTCCTCAGTAGTATAAAATAGTCTTCTCGTAAGTATATCAGCTTAATCCAGAATATACTCATGGGAAGTATGAAGTATACTCAGTTCAAGTATAATTTGTACTTGTGACAAGTATCTAACTAATTCTTAAGCTGGCATCATCCTGATACTTGGTACAAGCTCAGAAGGGACTGGGGGCAAGTATATTCGATTATCATCAAATATACTTGGAAGTAGTACTAAATATACTGGAGAGTAGCACTAAATGTACTAGACAGTAGTACTAGATATACTAGAGAGTAATACTAAACATACTTGATTTCAGTCTGAAAAATACTCCCAGCGAGAATTTTTCATATTTCAATATTTCCCTCTTTCAACTGCAAGGACTTTTTTTTTTTTTTTTTTTTCCTTTATTGGCTAGACTCCCTATTGGGAGTATGTGCCAAATTCTGAAGCTTATGGCACATACCCCCAAGTGTGGGTCTAGCCAATGAGGAAAAAAAAAAAAAAAAAAAATTCTGAAGCTTTCATTATGTATTACGCTCACTAGGTGTCTCTTCATGTAAATTATCATTTTGATTCAAATTTGAATTTTAGAACTAAGTTCTTATTACTAAATTATCACTTCAGCATTTTGCGATTCTTTTCAATTAATATTATCACTCAAGTTATTTTATTTAACAAAATTTTAACCCAGACTTCAATTATTGTTTCCACTCAGCCTGTCCTTAAAACTAAGAAGTACATTTATGTACAGTCCCTTTTTTTTTTTTTTTTTTCTTTTCCCCTCACTGCTACACTTTAAATTGTTTTTGATTAATAATAAAGTTTGTGACGGTTTTTACCGTCACAGAATTAAGAAAATTCGGAAAAATTAATTAATTTTATTGAAATCGCGATAATGGCCGTAACTCGCGGTACCCGGTGAGGATGGGGCTCATTTTGAGTCAAGTCAGCATACGTCCAGAGTGAGGTCAGCAATTTTTATGACCTCACTAATTATTTTTGTTTAATTTTGTCTAATCCAACTCCAAATTTTGGAGTAAAGTACGAGAGTAGGACTGGGAAGGATTTTTCCCAGTCCCATGAGCACAGTAGCGGTACCAAGGACACTCGAGAGGAATCTGAGAAAACGCAGCATCCAATCAGTTGGTCCAGCAGTAGCCAGCACGGATGGGTGTTGGCCAACAGCGAAAGAGGCCGTAAATCGTCGGGGACAACGCCGAAGCCAGTGAAAACCCGAGTGAAATAAGAGACAAAACTTTTTCGTTTGATTGTCGGGAAAATCTTGTCATGTTGTAACCATTGTGATTATTTGCGCGTGTTATATATATTATATATATAATATATATATCAAACTCAGTGAAGTTAAGGAGAATAGTGGGGGACTCGCGCGAGAATTGGTTGGGTTGGGCCTCGGCTCTACCGGAATTGAGCGGGAATAGCCGAGTACACCCAACGCCAACTCGTGGGAGAGAAGACTCGGTCTTCTTCTCCCGGGACACCGTGGCGGCCACATCGTGTAGAGACAATTTCGAGAAACGTAAAGAAAAGTAAAGAGAAAATTGTAGAGAAGTTCGAGAAATTAAGCAAAATTAAAAGAGAAGTTAAAGAGGCCAAGACGGAGGAAAGATAGCACAAATAGTGTAAGGTACGCGAGTCCCCGTATAATTAATATGTTGCATTATAAAGTAAAGAATTTTGAGTGAAAGGTAAAGAGTAGAGGAAACGTCGAGTTAGCGTCTGTTTGGGGTGTTTCCACCCAAGTCAAGTTACAGTTATTTTTGTTCATTCTGAGTCACGTTTAAGATTAATGATTAAATAGGAATAATCATCGTATTATTCCTGAAAAATTCCTATTTTCTTTGATTAAATGTACTTATATTATTTTTTTTGAATATATCTAATTTTTGTTATTCAAACCGAAATTTTCAGGAGTTTGTGTAAAGTTTTTTCGTTTGTCCGAATACCCAAAGGGAGGGTATCGTCCCCTCCCCCCCTTGAGACAATATAGGAGTCTCGTGTAAGAAAGCGGGTTAAATTAGAGTCTTTTCAGGATTTTTGTTGTTCATTAAAATCAAATAAAACTTGGGGATTTGTCGTTTTCCCCCAAATTTGTGGAATTTTTCAAAACGACTGGCGCCCATTTTTTCAAGAAGGCAACTTAATTGGGAAATAATTGAGTAAAATTTTCGATCATTAAATTGGGTTTAAATAAAGGATTTTTTCAGTGCCTTTAACAGTTGGCTCAAGGTCAGTGAGCAAACCGTTACAAGTTTATAATCTCACAAATCAATCCAAATGATGTGTTCTGTAGAAAAATAGTTTGTACATCATCATCGGGAATGATTCCTCCCTTGAGGAGAATTTTAAACAGTTGAATTCTGTCCTCAACTGACGCATTCACACAGTCCCACACTAGATGGTTTACACTCATTTCACTTCTCTCACAATCACACACAGGATTCGGAACAATGTTTTTCTCGAATAAATGTTTTTTAACCCGCGTGTGACCACTCTTGATTCGGTTAATCATGGAAATTTTCCCTCGGTTCATACCTACATTTTCAAACCAAGTCTTCTTCTTTAAATTTTCCTGATACCGGAAATATTTGTCACCTTTTGTTCTACTCTGCATTTTCAGACTATCGAAACTATCACTGAAGAGCTGATTCTTGTAGCTCTCGTTTAATTCAGTACATTGCACTTTACGATTATCGTTAGGAGGAAGACTTAGGGAGTCTTTGGCTAATTGATCAACATGTTCATTCCCCAAGATACCAGCATGGGCAGGGATCCATAGCAACGTGACCTTCAATTCATCTTCTTTCATTGTTCTAATGATTTCTCGAATTTCGAACAGAGTTTTATTCTACTTATTTAAAGAGCCATTTCTCAAAGCCTCTACCGACGATTTTGAATCCGTACAAATAAGTGATTGCATCAATTGTTTGTCCTTAATGATAATTAAAGCTTCTTTAATTGCAATTAGTTCTGCGTGATAAATTGTATTCTCACTATGCAAACGAATTTGCTTCTCCACATTCAAATGAGGGCACCACACCGCTCCTCCAGTCTTTCCGTCTCTTATGGAACCATCTGTGTAAAAAACCACTTCATCACTATACTGCTCGCCAATAACTGCATTAAACTTGTCATTTGCAACTCTGGATGCCGTTACTATCTCTCTCTGCATAAACTACTTCGATATCTTGTTGAAACTTAGACCAATCCACCTTATTCAAAATAATTTTGTTTCTTACTTTTAACCTGTAAAAAGGACTATAATTAGACCATTTTATAAAGATAGTTAAGTGATCACTGCCCATACCTTATCATGAGTAAGCCATTCAATACTGAGTACCATAGAACGAGAGCAAAGAGACAGATCTGGTGCACTCACTACATTTGATCTATTTCTTATCTTTCTTGTACGAGCCCCAGTGTTTAAAATATTCAAATTATAATTGGAAATTAAGCGACCAATAATTCCCCCAGTAGCATTCTCCTGTACCGTACTGCCCCAGGCTGGATTTTGAGCATTAAAATCACCGCATAATATAACATTTGATCCCAGCAAGGAAATTCTGTCAAAAAAAATCTTCCATTCCCCTTCAGTAATAAAAACGTTAGGAGCTCTATATATATTAATAACATATAGTGGTTCTGGTAATTGTTCAATTCTCACCACTAACCATTCCAGTTTATCATCAATATTTAAGTTCGTTATTTGTAAATATTCTATTTTTTCTTCAACAGCAATTAAAATTCCTCCATATGAGTCATCAATCCGATCTTTTCTGATGACGTTGTATCCTTTAATTCTGACAGTGGAATCTCTATTAGCCCAATTCTCCTGCAAACATAAAATATCCGGATCGTAAATGTTGACAAAGATTTGAAACTCTCCCAATTTGCTAAAGATGCTTCGACAATTCCATTGACATATATTAAGGACATCTTTGTTATTACTACTGTTATTCATTTATAGTAATTGGATCACTTCCATCAGTTAATCCAGTATTTCCATCTACATCCATCCCCTGAGCTGCTGCAGCCTTCTGAAGTCTATCGTATGTTGTTTCTGAATCATTCATAATTTTCTTAATTAACTCATCATCCTGAATGTGACTCTTTAAAGTTTTAAAGACACTGTTGGTTAATAACAAAATGTTTCTATTGAGTGATTCATTGATAAAGTCTGACAGCTCTTTCTCTGTGTATCCAGTAGTATTATTCTTATCAGAAGAACTCAAGGCAACTTCTTTATCGACCGCCACTGGGTCATCTTCCATATCAGCTTGTTTATCGATCTCCTTGTTACCGACAGACTTTTGGAAAAGTGTCCTCCGTGGGTTAAGAAGATTTCTTTTTTGAAGAAGAAGATTTTTTTCCCTCTGACTCAAATTCTTTAATTCTCTTGACAGGTCTTCAACTTCTTCTACTCGTTTTTTTGCTTCCGTGAATGATATGTTTTCGACGACTCGTAATTTATTAATCTTCATCTGTTCTAAGCGTAGATGACATTGGTTAGACAGAGCATGGTGTTTTCCTCCACAATTTTTACACTCAACTTCGTTTTCACATTTAATGGAGTCATGATTACCACCACACTTAAAACATCTAGGTGGATCAACACTTTTGCAGTCGCGTTTGATATGGCCAAAACTGAGACACTTGAAACATTGCCGTATTGGGGGAATGAAAGGTCTGATATTTACACGCTGAAACCAAAGGGTAGCCGAATGTGGCAGTTCCTCTTCCCTCACGAAAATTTTAACGGCAGTCGTGTTCACAAAGGAACTCTCATTCGTATCTTCACTATGTGTTCTTTTTTTAATTCTCTCAATCTTTGAAGGTATGACTCTATCACCACCTATTTCACTTTTGAAAAGCCTTAAGCCTTCTGTAATGATCTCCTCTGACAGCTCCGGATCAACTCCGAGTAATACTGCAACTTTAAACACCTTGAAGATCGGGATGGAGGCTTTCCAATCCGCGTTTATCGACGAGATGTTTTAAAACATCAAATTAGCATCCTCGAAGGACTTAAAAGTTCACGAAATTCGTTGGTCATCAACTCTTGAGATTAATAACAATGAATCCAAATACTCTCTGAATTTAAATCCCAAACTTTGAATGTGAAGGTTTCCTAAATTTTTTGCTTTGTCAGTGTCTGATCCGCTACCATTCCAAACAAAGACGATATAAGGAGCTCTAGAGTTCACATCATACCTCTTGTTTACATCAAATTGTGGCCCTGAGATCGAACTGTTGTTATTTCTTTTGTATGGGGGGGGGGGGGGCACCCCTGCCTCACTCAACGACGCTGCGGGTCTTTTAGGGGGCATTCTTTAGCCACTAAGAAATTATTTAATCCAGTCCCTGCTCTTTCTTGTTAAATTGATATAAATTTTATTCTGAGCAAACTTAATATTTTATCTCACTAAACTTTTTAATGTTGAAAAAACTATATCTCAGTTCCAATTACTTCAATTCAAAATTTTAACTTCAGATATTCGCCTTCAGAAAATTAGACGCATTCAGTACACTGGTTTATACGCCATTGTCCCAATTTCCGAAAAACCACTAAATCCGATAAATTGCACACTAATTTTATATAAATCCATAAACAATGATAGTGAAAACCAATAATAAAAAGGAACAAGAAGTCTTTTTATTCTCCCTTTTTCCAACTGATAACTTTACAAATTTCTAAACGAACAAAAATTTCAAACGACCGTTCGCAACGGTGAAAACAACCGAACTCCACTGCAAGGACTTAAGGTACTTCCGCAGTAAGTAAAAGGGAATAGATCCGAATGTGCCACAAATTTAAAACTTTGAGGATATATTCTTCTCATAAGTTGAAATATATCTAAAAGTTCCATAACGATCGACCACGTAGTTTTTTTTTATTAATTATTAAAATAATTAATTTACACAACCCCTAATGACACGTACTTATTTTTAAAAATCATCGACTGTGAGGATCTCACATATTAAATATCAAATTGAGTAATTAATACATCGATAATCTCCGCAGTGCACAGCTAACCTGAAATTCATTCATATCGCTCTCTGTGAGCTATGTTCCAGTCGCTTAATATTCAAATATTTCCTATTAATAAATGAATTCATCATTAAATTAAAAAAATTCATTAATTTTTCTAAATATTATTTGAGAGGATTGAGGGAATTTTTCGATGCCATTGAGGAGCTTTAAATTCTTGAAACATTGCCACGACACATTTCGGTATTTCCTTCAATCATTTACTTCATAAAAAGAAAAAAGAAAATAATAGACTTGAAAAAAATGGAATTATGAATCGATATGAAAAAATTTCAATTAACAAGTGGCAATTGAAGGATAATGGGAGACACAGTAAATTGTAGATTTTCAAACTTATTTTTCAGCAAGAATTATCAATTTTTCAATTGAATAACAGAAGCATCGACTTCTTAAATTCCATTATCAAAATACTATCAATATTATCGATTTTATTTCATCATCAGTTTTTAAGGCTATCTCAGAAATTGAATCAGATAGAGCAATTTTGTTCTAATCCTTTTCATAGAGATTTTTAGAGCTACATGAAAGATTCAGGTGAAACTGCTCAAAAAAATGATGATGGAATGAAATAGATTGGTCTAAAAACCATGAAAAAAAAATAGAATTTTAATCATCATTTTTCCCAGGAGAACCTCCACCGAGACCAGGTACAGATACAGATATCTATGAATACATGAAAAAGATATGTACATACCTGTCAAGATGATTCACCATATATTGTACAGAGATTGATTGAAGATATAGATACTAAATAAAGATAATACAGATAAATGAAAATCCACATTTTAATATTGATGAAAACCAGACCATTCCCTTATTTCGTTAATTTAAATTTCCTCCTCAGATATTATTTACTGCCCCATTCATTCTTTTCCTTCTATCTTTTTATGAAAAACGAAATGAACATCAGTTTACTTACGAGCTCTTCTACACTGAGAAAAAAAATAGTGGTAAAAACAATTAAATATTGAGCCACTCGTCGTTAACAAATATTTTTTGAAATAATTAAAAATAGTTGAATTTACTGAATTTTTTCTATTCAAACAGTTAATCTATTTAGACAGGACAAAATTCAGTAAATTCAACCCTTTTTTTTCATAATTATTTTAAAAAAATATTTACTAAGGACCAGTGGACTCACTATTTGATTATTTTTAACACTATTTTTTTTCCAGTGTACGTTCATCCTCATTCGTATTGGCTGTTTCATTCAGCCAATCAGCCAATGAAAACCATCACAATCATGAAAATTTTTCCATGATCGTAATGTTTTTTATTCTTTTATTCACTCCAAACGTTTGACGTGAGCAAAGCACGTGCTTGTTCTCATATAATAAAAAGAGAACGATAATTTGGAAAAGCCTTCTTTTCAAACATCATTCAATGTTGAAGGACAGGTAGATAATGTGGGCAAAAAAGAACATTATCCAATGTTAAAGAACAGAGAGATAATTTTGGGAATACAAGGGTATTATCTAATATTGAAGAACAGAAAAATAATGTGGGGAAAAAGGCAACATTATCCGAAGTTAGAGAACAGGAAGAGAATGTTGAAGAACAGGGAACATTTTCTAAAGTGAGAGAGCAGAAAGATAATGTGGGGAAAAGGAGAAGTTTATTTAATGTTGAAGAACAGACATATAATGCGGGGGATACGGGAACATTATCCAATGTTAAATACAGAAAGACAATGTCGGGCAAAGGGGAACATCACCAAATGTTGAAGGACAGAAAGATAATGCGGGGAAAGGGGAATATTACCTAAGGTTAAAAAACAGAGAGATATTGTGAGGAAAATAGGAACATTATTCAATGTTTGAAACGAGAAGGTAATTTGGGAGATAAGGGGACATTATTCAATATCAAAGAACAGAAATCATGTGGAGGAAGAAGAAACTATTAATCAGTTTTGAAGATGTTTGAGGGTACAATCGGAAAAGAAATTAACTTTTTGTGTAAAGTCGTTAATACCAACTTATACAAGATAAAATTCTTAAATGTACATCAGTGAATTTACGAAGAATGTAATGAAAAATGAAATAAGCCCTAGAAACACAAAATCAATTGATAACTGAAAGATTCGTACTATTTTTTATAATCCTTTAAATCTTGACAAATTTAAAGAAATGTTAAAAATTGTTAAAAAATTTCAATTCGAATTTTTTTTTGTTTCCAGGGCTTATTTTGTTCTTTATTACATTTTTCAAATACTTACTGCTTCAGTTTTGAAACATTTATCTTATATAAGTTGTTATTTAAGATTTCAGACAAAAAATTGACTTTTTTTTCGATTGTACCTCCCAATCATCCTTTAAAGACAGAAAAATAATGTGAGGAAAAAGGAAACATCATTCAATGTTGAAAAATAGACCGACAATGTGCAGGGAAAGGGAACATTATCCAATGTTAAAGAACAGAAAGATAATGTAGAAGAACAGGGAACATTTTCTAAAATAAAAGGGCAGAAAGATAATGTGGGGAGAAGGAAAAGTTTATGCAATGTTCAAAAACAGACATATGATGTGGGGGATACGGGAACATCATCTAATGCTGAATACAGAGAGACAATGTCGGGCGAAGGAGAACATTACCGAATGCTGAAAAACAGAGAGATATTGTGCGGGAAAAGGAACATAATTCAATATTGGGAACAGAAAGATGAATTGGGAGGTAAGAGATAACATTATCCATCATCTGTTGAGGAACAGAGAGACATTGCAGGGGATAAGCGAACGTTATTGAATATTGAAGAACAGGAAAGTAATGGGGGAGAAGAGGGAACATTTTCGAGTGTTGAAAAACATAAAAGTAATGTGGGAAAAAAGGGAACATTATCAATGTTCGGGAACAGAAAGGTCGCGTGGGGGATATAACGGGACGTTGTCGAATATTAAAGAACAGGAAAGTAATGCAAGGGATAAGGAGGCAGTATCCAATATCAAAGAACAGAGAAATTATGTAGAGAAAGCAGGAACAATTATTCATCGTTCAAGTTGTTTAAGGGTACAATCGGAAGAAAGTTAATTTTCTGTATAAAGTCGTTAATACAAACTTATAAAAAATGAAAATATCAAATGTGATTCAATGAGTCTGTGAAAAATGTAATGAGGAATAAAATAAGCCCTAGAAACACAAAATTCATTGAAAACTGAACGATTCGTACCATTTTTCACATTTTTTTGGATCTTGACAAATTCAAATAAATGTAAAAAATGGGAAAAAAATTCAATTTGGGAATAATTTTTTGTTTCTAGGGCTTATTCTGTTCCTCATTACATTTTTCAAATACTTACCGCATCAGTTTTGAGACATTTATCTTGTATACGTTGTTATCTACGATTTCAGGCGAAAAATTACCTTTTTTTTCGTTCGTACCTCCCAATGATCCTTAAGGAACAGAAAAATGATGTAAGGGGAAAGGGGCCATTCATTAATTACGTGAGGATGATTTTGGCCATTTTTGACCCCCCCTACCCCCATGTAAGGGTACATAAGATTTCTCGAACCCCCCCTCCTTCTTCTTACGTAACATTCACTCTTGTTTTGCTTCCGAATGGAAGCATTGTAAACGTCGGATTTTTCGATTTCGAGTTTTCATCGGAATATGACTCCAAATGATCCAAAACGTCGAAAAATCATATTTTTAAATCAGGTCTGTACGTGTGTGTGTGTGTGGTTGTGTGGGTCTGAGTGTACTGACATGTATCGTCATTTTCTCTGGAACGGCTATACTTAGCGTTCTCAAAATTTGACAGTATTTTTCCTCTGTGTGCGAAATGTTGTCAGCAAAATTTCAGCGGAATCGGTTGAATAGTTTCCGAGAAAAATGAAATTTTCAAAGAAGCGTTTTTTTGAAATTTTCTCGATGAAAAATCAATTCGTAGCCCCCAGCCTGGGCAATGATATTCATCTCATTAAAACTCACATTTTTTACTCGGGGTGAATTTTTCTCTGATTTTTCGTTTTGGAAATTATTTCAATTTTAGTGATTTTCAGTTCAGAGTTCAGCGGAACGATAACTCGATAAGTATTTGAGCTAGAGACTTAAAATTTCGTCAGTTTGTACATCTGATGAAGGTAGAGTTTGGTATTGAATATAGGCGAAATTCGTCCAGTGGTTTCTGAGATATTTGCAAAAAATGAATTTTTTTAACAGGCGAATTTCTCAAAAACTACTGGGCCGACTTACACCAACTTGAACTCAAAAAGTTCATTATAATGAAGGAAATGAACTCTGTAGATTCCCAATTTATTGATCAAGTATTTCTTTTTGTTATGAAAAAAATTAACTTTTTTAGAAAAAATCAGAATTTTTATTTTTCTTGATAATCTGCTGAGAACACATATAGTTTTTATTTCATGATAATAAAATATATCCTTTTCTACCTAAAATGAGATCATTTTCATCCTGATATGATGATTAGAACCCCCATCGTATGGGAAAATGTAATTAATGAAAAATAGAAAATAATTTATGTGTTCATATTGGTATAAGTGAACTTGAATCAAATTAATAAAAGTCGCGATGCTCTAGTTAGAGCTCAAAAATTCCATTCGGAAGCATACTGCCAATGGCATTGATAGAATAGTGAATCTGAGAATTCAAATGACACACAAAGGGCGAAGGCCTGCTTTTTTTGGAATAATAAAATATTGTTAGAACAGGATCAGTTGCACTTAAACTCACAGTTTTACGTAAATCAAAGATTTTGACTTTTTAACAGATAATTTAGGCTGCCCCCTTTTATTGCTATCAGGTATGGATTATCATGATATCATTAGACAACTATCTAGTCTTTGGAATATCATTATTATAATTAAAAGGAAGTTTCAAAATAATCTTGAAGCAAGCAAACATAAATCAGTTGAACAATTTACAAAAGAATACTACTATTAAAATAATGATCGACTAGTTTTTAATTAATCTTGAAGAAAATAAATTACGCAGTAAAAGCTAGATCAATTCAGATCATCAATTGTCGTTTGGACTGAATGGGTTAGCAAGCCATGTTGTCCAATCGGAAACAATTGGTAACTCATCAGATGCAGTGATAAATTTTGACGTATAAAATATTACGTAAGAATGGTTTTACCCCCCTCCCCTCCCTCCAAGATAAGGGCATGTAGAGATTTTTCTAACTCCCCCTCACCCTCGGAACTCTTACGTAATTAATGAATGGCCCCAAAGGACACATTAGCCAACGTTGAAGAACAGAAAGATAACGTAGGCGAAGAGGGAACATTATTCAAAGTTAAAAAACAGAGAGGTAATGTGGATGATACGGGAACGTTATCCAATCTTCTTCTTATATAGAAAAAAACACAAACAGCCAATAGAAATCATCGTGATCATTGAAAATTCACTCCAAAAGTTTAACGTGAGTTAGAAGGATCGGTACACTGACTGATCAAGAAAACGCGCGCGTGAGCGCGCGGTCGTTCTCGTTATTGAAAAATTCATAGATAGTGTTTGAAGAAAAATCAAACGAGGATTATATTATTCATCATAATTGAAGAATAAGAGAAGGTGAAATGCCGAAAGTTTATGATATTTGATAATGGCTTATCAAATTGTTCTGCGTGATTTTGTTTCGTAGAAACATTCCTATTCAGCAGCGACGTCAGACGTTTTGAATAACAGGTAATAAACCTGTTAAATACAAAAATCTGAAAATTAAAGGAGAAAAAAAAATCTTATCAGTACTGAACAATGTAAGATTTCATGATACTTGATAATTTACTTAATTACCAAATTTTTTATCCTTAATATCATTTTTAATCGCTCTCTAACATAGTATAATAAATTTTTTTAAATTTTCGGTCTTTAAAAATCCCCTGAAATTTTTATCTTTTTCTGAAACAAGTATAAAAAGCTCATTCGTTCATATTTCATTGAAGTTTATTGAATCACTCAAGAAAGTTGTCCAAAATCTTCGTTCTTTTTTAAAGTCAAATTTAAGTGTGAAGAACCTGTGGAAAATGATGAATTCAAATTATTGTCTTCATTCCTGTGTTATATTAGCTCTATTTACGAATAGTGCATCCCTGATGACTTCTTATGACTGTAATTATTCAAAAAATATAATTCTCCTTATTTATCTTGATTTCTTGGAAAATAACCATTTTTCTTTCATTAAACCCTTTAGCTTACACCGATTTTTTTGTTAATGGCGTAAAGTTTATCAATTTTCATGAAAGGAATCATCCAATGGAATATTGCAAATTCAAAATGGGTGAAGACGCTATATGGGTGAGACATTATTAGGCTCAGTTCACTAGTGAAAGGTAAAATAGGACGAGTCGATTTTTTTCTTCCAATTTTTTGAGAATATCTTGGAAACTAAGTGAAATACAGCAATTTTGCTCGTAATATTTCGTTGCCCTCTTCAAAATTCTTTACAAAAAAGGATTCAAAGGAAAGGGGTGTAACTCCATTAATTCCCGAGGTATTCTCGATAATCATTGATCGTAAAATTCTATTCATCTTGTGTGACGTGTAAAGAAATCGCACGTCGCATATCTCCCTCCGCTTCGATTTTATCAAATATGAGAGAAATGAAATAAGAGATTTTTGTTTAAGAAAATTACAAAAGACATGGAATAACTATTTCCGGTTGCGAATGAGAATCTACCCCTCCCCTCTCTCGGACCTACCTAGATCTAAAAGTCAGTGCCAAAAGTATATTCAACGGGAGTAGTCAACCGGTGGAGTTGAAGAAGACGGTTTATTAACGGTCATTCAACTATTGGTTATTTAAACTATTGGACAATTAACTAAGCATTGTGATAATCAATATGCGTTGTACTGTTGTGATCTAATGTATTCAATCTCAACTGACCACCGGTTTTTCTCCGTTAAGGATGTATGATCATGACAAAAATTTTCAATTTGGGGCGTCAAAATTTTTTCATAGTTAGATTATTCCTCGAAGAATTTTATTGTAAAAAATCCATGCATATAAGAAAGAAAAAAAATTATTGAAAATTGACAGAAAATACATGGTTTCTTATGGAGAAATCGGGGTTACGGCCATAAATTAAATAAATGTTAAATGTTCCAGTTTGCGTAGTATGAAAAATTACTATGCATAAGAAAGATGGATAGTGTAGTAACTTGACAATATTCTCAAAATACTATGCATCCATCCATCGCGAGAAGAAAAATCCAATTGAAATTCAAATTATTTCATTTAATGCTTTTTTTCTCGCCATTCTCGCCATTTTCTGCTCTCATGAGCGCCACAGCCGGCCAATAAGAGAAACAGGGGAGAGCCCCGCAACCTCCCGAGCCCATCCCCACCACCGTTTCCCCCACTCCCTCGATCATACATCCTTTTAACCCTTTGAGGTGAAAGTAGACCGAAAGCGCCCGGCAGACGCCAGAGTGGGGATAACCAATAAGCATTCGGTACGCTATGAACTTACACGCGCCCCACTCCATGTCATGAGCGGGCAGTCGTAGAGTGGGGAAAACGAAAGTCACCTCAGAGGGTTAATAGATGGATTTTTCATGTGCGTTCAAATTAACGCTCATCAACTATTCATTCGACTTGCCTTTTCGCCATCCACACGCCCATCAATGAACATCCGAATTTTCGGACAAGATACATTTACATATTGTCTATTCTCAATTGCTGAAGTGAGCTGAAGATCTTCATTGCATATTATTTTCTAGATAGGATACTACGACGATGTCATTCCTAGTGACATTTGTAATAGACATATATCATGCAGAGCTAACGATGTACCAGATCAAGAATTTATTGGAGTATATCCGAAAATTGGTGTGAGATGTCAACGAAGATCTCAAAATGAGTATCATAATTTCGGTTATGTAAGTAAATATAATTAATTGATTATCAAAATTTAGTGGTAAAGAGGGGAATGAGAATGAATCGCCTTATCTTTGTGATAATTGTCAATGAAACATCTCGAAATTTAATGGAGAGGCGGCCTTTTTGTGCGAATATTTTTTTGTATAAAATTTCAAGAGCTACAAAGAAATTGCAGGACAAAATTGCCTTATCTCTCTTCATTTCAGAGATATATTCAAAAAAAAGAATGACAAGAGACTTTTTCTGTTTCGCGTCTTTGTTACTGAATTATTGAAAGTTTTCTTTTTATAAATTCAAATGATCAAATCCTTTAATAAGTTACCCTAATTTTTAAGTGTACACTGCAGTAACTCTCTATAGGTTGAATAGTGTCCGGCGCCCAGCTCACCACGCGACTAACGAAGGGTTAAAGTCTAACATCTTTCCACAGGGTTGTTACGAAGGAAGGTGTGTGCCAATCATTTGCATGGATGATAACTGCAGGGGATTACTCAATTTGAACAAAGATAGAAAGAAATTAATTAATTGGTTCTTCCCGGACCAGCGGACGTTTTCGGAGGCTCCCAATTGGTACCAAGCGCGCCAGTTTACGCCTTCATCGGTCCAAAAAACGCATCAGCAAACCTCAACTAGACGTACGTTTTTCGACAATGCTGTGGCGAACTTTCAGACTTGGTACAAATTACCCCATGCTGATAGCACGGACAACATAATACTTTTCACCGACAATCGTAACTCGTCAGAACCAGTGCTGTGAAGCTGTATGACCGAATTGAAATATTTTCAGGAATTAATGATTGAACTCATTTTCATGCTGATAATCATTGATTCAAAGTATCATGGGAAATTGGAAGGTTTTCCTTGAATACAATACTAAACAATTGTCAATTCGCGACATTTCGCTTGTAATTAAAGTTTTTCCAGGCTCTTGACATTATCAGTATTTTGTTAAATTAATCCTAAACAGGTTCATGTTGTGAACCAACAACATTGCAAATTAATTCAATGCAATAAATCAATACATACTCAATTATTCGTAATATTGTGTAGTAAATATTTTTAGACAAACGTTCTTTTCAATATAAAATCATTGCTTTAATGGCACACACAGATAGATAATATAACTTGATCATAAATAACTCAAAATATAGTTTGTTTAACACACGTAAGTAGAAGATCTTAACTAATTATTAAATCTGATAATTAACATTTGACTTTGCATAAAGTTCATAAAATATCTAATTGATAAAATGGTAAAGTCGTTGGTAACGGTTGCACATGAAGTGAACCGTCAAGTTTAGCCGTTGAACGCTAAGTGAAGTCCCTTGGGCCTGCAGGGACTTGTCTCCCGTCTATTGCGTCATAAAACGTAAGACAGTGTTGCCAGGGTTGACGTCATGCGTTCGGGTTTTCCCGCTCAATGGACCCCTTTGTCCCAATTGTTGGTCAATCCGAAAATTCTCCCACAATTGTAACAAATTTTAAGGTTCAATTTAATTTTTCTTTAATTTGAATTAGTTGACTGACAATCAGCTTTGATGAAACAGGCCCTCACTTACCGATATTTTCATCATATGACCATTTTTTTGGCCATATGATGTTAATTGAAAAATGACCGTCATTGCCCATCTGTAATCAGTCCTCAAAAGGAAATCTAGGTCAAATTTTTCTAAGCTAAATCGACCGGCTTATCTTAACTTGAGGCTGGAGGGCAAAATAAGACGGCCCGAGTAAAACCGTTTTCGCGAAGCTTTGTAGGACGGGAGAAAAACAAGTTAGCAGAATGAACTTTTCCAAATAGTTGTATACGTATTCGAACCGAAAAAAAAAATTTTGTATAATCTTTAAGAATGTGTTATAAGCCAAGTTATAAATTGTTCCGTAGAGTACCTCGTCATTAAAATCTCCAGTTTATAAGATACAGCTCGCGATTTTTGTCTGGGAGAAACCACCCTGGCTGACCCGTTGGTGAGATATTGATTGTTGGTCGTGTATCCACATCGATATGTCCATTTAGTAGATCTTTCATTAGTCAATGATCGATACGAATTCTGCAATCTTTTGAAAAACAAATATAATTGACTGACAATCGCCGCCTGTCCAAGTTGACTTATTCCCTTTATTCAAAAAATTCAAAATTTGCATTAACCATTGACCGATGGAAGATCGACTGAGTGAACATATCGATATAGGTAATCGACGAGTCCACTAGAGCACTATGACAATTCTTACTTTTAATGTAATTTTCTTCTATTTGAAGGAAGAAAGTTGGGAAAAACCCGTGGAATTGGAATTTTTGTGGAAAGTTTAAGGTATGACTATCGCTCAAGTCGCCACTAAGAGTGGGGGCAAGGAAGGTTAGAAAAAAAATCGTCTGGAACAACCAATGGAGAGAGAGATTGTTCAATCTATAATGCTCTTCAGCCTCAATATATTTCTCGCTTTTATATGAAAGCATAATTTAATCAAAACAATTATATCTACTAATTTTTTGATTTCTTTTAAAGAATCATTTTTTAGAATTTTGATACGGTCCTGCCTACGCACACTGATATAGGCGGATACGTATGCGCGCCCACTAGAGAATAATCCTGTAGTTGTACACACATGCAGAGCGATTGTATATACGTACAAAGCGGTGCTGGCATGCGATTCTCAGAGACTTGCGGAAGTGCGGGAGGTGAATTCATGCTTGAACCAGCAGAGGGATTAGTGATGGAACGAAAAAAATGACGGTCATTTGACCGTCATTTGACCGGTCAATTGACCGTCAATGACCAATTGGCAATGACTGACCATTTTGGTCAAAAAATAATGACCAAATCGTGAGTCAGAAAATTGACCAAAAATGGTTTTGACGGTCAGATTCCATCTATATAGAGCTGATGATTTTTTTTCTGGACCTCATGAATATTTCCGTAAATAAATTTTTTATATTGCAGAAATCAGAGAAATTGATTTTTGCCAAATAAATTCATTTGGCAGAAGTAACTTTTTCTCTCAGTGTAATACAAGAGTAAACAGAATCTATTAGGATAAGTGCAGAATTTATGCAGAGTTTACGATTTGTTGAGGAAATAAAAGAATAGCCCTATGATATCATTGTATTTAAATTTAATAAGCCTTTTCCTCTTTAAAAATATTCTACTAAAAGTGACAAAAAAAATGACCGAAGAACCAATTGACGGTCATTTTTCATCTAAATAGCTGGATTTCATTACAGATTCTGGTTCCTTATTCTTCAATTGGGTTTTTCAACCGCCGATATTCTACCAAAAAAAGAAATACTGAACGACTTTTGGAAATAAATGATTTCTATGAGTATTTGCATTGAATTTTGAAAAATCATAAAAATGACCAAAAAACTGACCGAAAATAAAATTGACGGTCAATTTTCATCTATATAGATGGATTTTGACATTTATGTCTCCTGACTGACCATTTGAATTCTTGACGGTCAATTTTCAACGAAAATTGCGGTCAAGTCAGGAATGGTCACGAAATGGTCAATTGACGACTGACCTGACCAATTTCAAAATTGACCGTCATTTTACATCTCTAAGAGGGATACGTCTGATACAATTCAATGGTGAGCATGCAACTCATTGGGTGGGTTCGTCTTGGACGCTTTGAGCTCTCTGAGCGCCACATCCTATAGCATTTTCCATGTGATGTATATCTATATATATGCGCTTGAAGCACGTAAGCGTCCAAGACGAATGCACCCATAGACAAACACTCACAGTTGAAAGGCATTAATAAACTATTTATTACGGTCATAATCAACCACATCGTAATGCATGAAGAGTTTAATGATGCATTTTCAATGCGATTGTTAGATTTTCACTGTTCATTAGCCCACAGCTTACTATAATTCAATGAGCTGCATGCTCACCATTGAATTGGATCAGAAGTAGCCCTCTGCGGGCCTCATTGTGAACTTACCTTCCACACTTCCGCAAGTCCCTGAGAATCGCACCCCACACGGAAAGATATTTCCAGTAAAAGTTACAGAAAGGTCTCGCTCAAAATAACTGAACGTTCTGTAATCGTGGGACATTCCGTAATGTATACAAAATATTGAAGTATCAGGTGGTAATTTTTCACAGGAGTTTGTCAAAAAGTCACAGGAGTACATTGAAAAGTCACATCTGTACATTAAAAATAGCGCTGTTAGCGTGTCAAAAATGACCGAGCCATGTTCGTCAAAATTTCGCGTGGATTCATGAATTTTTCGTCTGTGCTTATTAGTTTTTCGTCCATTCTTATCATTTTTTTGTGCACTTATGAAATGTCCCGTGTTTGATGAGAAAGTTCGGTACTTTTTGATGAGAATTTCTTCCTGTGCAGATCTTTTATTATATTTTCGTCAGAATTTCTCTACGTGTAGCTTCAAAAAATTCAGCCCTAATCTTTTTGAATACCTAAAGGCGCATCCTCAATCATCGTTCCACTTCTCCCTCCACTTTTTGCCAATAAAGTGTGAGTCCATGTCCCCCTTCTTCATTGGTCAATTATCCGCCATTTTGGCTTCTGTGGAGTTCCGTGTGTGTGCGTCTCTCTGTTCTCCGACCGGAGTGTAATTTCCCCGTGATTACAAGCACCTTAAAAACTTGTCTCCCAAAAAAATCCAAAGTAAAAAAAGTACATAAAATTAACGAAATAACTTGCGTAAAAATCTCGTAAAATCGCCGAATCAATCGCCTAAATTCTCCAGTAATTAATAAAAACTAAAAAATAGTGAAATCTCAAGCAAGCTGTATAAATACACACAAACATTTTTATTTAATATATACATGTGTAACTCTTTCCTGATCGGCTTTGCCGCATCGTTTCTCAGTGCTGTGTAACGCATGCGCATTAGCTTCAGCTTTTGTGTGTCCATTCTCGGTGTGTCTCTCTCTCCACATCCACGATAAAATAAAAAAAGGGAAATTGAAGAAAAAAAAATTTCCGTAAAAATTCATACAACACGCCTAAAGTAATTATAAAAAAAAAAATTAAAAAATTTCCATCATCAAAACTTCCACATAAAATTAAATAATAATAAATAATAAATTAAAATAATACTTTACATGATAATCAAACAGATGTGCCTCATGTGATAAACAATTAAATTCGCTAAAATCCTTTTTTTTTTCTTTCCTTTTAACGTTTATATTTCTTGAAGAAGAAGAAAAAAAAAAAAGAAAAAACCTTTTCGGCGTCCTGAATTTTTCAATAATTTTGTCATCTTTTTTTTTTTCATTTAACCATTTCTTTTTTCCTTTTTTTTTCCTTTTATTACACAAAAGCATTTTTTTTATTCCGTGAATAATTCATTATTTTTTTTTTGTTGATTATTTGAGGATTAATGGTTAAAAAAAATGAGTGATTATTCAGCGGTTGCTCCGCCACAGAATTTTAGCCAGAGTTCGGCATTTGCTGCTGCCCTACAGCGTGCTAAACAGGTACGTTCTTCATTTTCCTTTTTTTTTTTTTTTTTTTTTTTTTGCACAAAATTTTTTTTTTTCCTAATTCACTAGCAAATTACAATTATTATGCTCATATTTACTTGATATATAATTATAATTATTGTATTTATCATTGTTAAATACACATTGTTTATGCATTCTATTGTTTTTTTTAACGATAAGGCTGGAGGTACAGAAAAGTGCCTTTTGCATGTATTTAACATGCCCTTTGAGTATATGTTAAATTACTTACACTTTATGTACACTTAAAGACACTAATACTATGTACAGAATTCAATGCATTCATTAAAGACACCTCTGTACCTCTAGCCTCCTCGTTTTTTTTAAATTCCAATAATGAAAAATCAATTTTTTTTCCCCAATTTTTTTTTTTCTAATTCACTAGCAAATTACCATTATCATGCTCATATTTACTTGATATATATAATTATAATTATTGTATTTATCATTGTTGAATACACATTGTTTATGCATTCTATTGTTTTTTTAAAATTCCAATAGTGGAAAATCAAATTTTTTTCCCCAATTTTTTTTTTTTTCTCTACTTTTTCCTGTGCGTGTGTGATAATTAGGCATAAGGATTTTGTGTACAGGTGATATAGCGTGCGAGATTGATCATTCGTTATTTTCTTTTTTAAAAAAATACAATGAAAAATCGATTATTATTATTATTATTATTCTAGATGTTTTTCTTTTTTTTTTTTGTCAACCATGATTTTTCACAGATTGCAGCTAAGATTAATCCAGGAGGCACGCAGAATTCTGATATCAAGTTGAAACGATCCCTCGAGGATGTTTCAGGTATGATTCATGGTAATGAAATTTTTTTGAAATTTTTTAAAAAATTTATTTCAATTTTTTTTTAATTAATGAGATTTGGGAATGAGGTTTTTTGGAGCTATCTAGGGAAATAAGGGAGACAGGGGAATTTTCGTAGAGAGCTTTTTTGTAGAGGGGAATAAGAGCTACAAAAAAGGTCTCTTGCAAAAATAACGTATCTCGCTTAGTTTCCGAGATATTAATGAAAAACTTGGATTAAAATTTAATTTTCTCGTTTGATTAATGAAAATTAATGGATTTCTCAAGTTTATTTGGTTTCATTGAAAAGATGAGAAAATTTGCATTAAAAAATGGTATAATGCAATTCATTTCGGAGCAAATGCTCAAAAAATGAGAAAAAATAAATTTAGGAGTAAAAGTAAATTTTATTGATCATTTACTATAAAATATCTCGGAAACTAAGGGAGATAGAGCAATTTCATTCATATCCTTTTTTGTAGAGAATTTCAAGGGCTACAAAATAGGAAATGACCAAAATTGCTCTATCTCCCTTACTTTCCGAGATATTCTTAAAAAATTAGGGAAGAATGGAATATTTCTCGTGATAATAAAATTAGCACACATTTGACAATTTTCGGGAATTTTTTCAAACAGATAAATTATTTAGAAAAAAAATTTTCATAATAATTTGCACTTATAGTTTTGCAAATTTTCCACATGTGCATATTTTTTATTTTTCAAAAATAGTTTATTTGTTAGAAGTTTTTTTAAAAATAGAAATTGTCAAATTTCTGCTATTTTACGTATTATTTTTCCTCTTGACTACAGAATTAATTGTTGCTGCAATAAATTGCGTTATAACATTTTCTAAACAATTTTACCATGTTAGCCCCGATTTTCTGACAGTGTCCCAGTAACTGACAATTTCTGAAAATTCCTCAGTTATATTTAAATGTACAATATATTGTTTAATATTCAATTACTGAACTCATTTAATGCAAAAAAAATATGTATTAACATAATTAAATTACATTCAATAAGTAAATAATTGTTGCCTTTGATTCAAGCTGTCAGAAACTAGTTCTAAAGCGTCAAAAACCAGGGCAACCACAGTATCAAAGTATTTTACACTGGAAAGGAAAAATAAGAAATTGTAAAAACTATCAAATATTTATTTTATTGCTCCTTTGAAAATGAATTTCTCTGAAATAATTAAAAAAGTTGTTGAATTTACTGAATTTTTATTAATTTAAACAAATCAACTGTTTGAATTAACAAAATTCAGTTAACTCAATAACTTTCAACTATTTAACTATTTCAACAAAAATATTCGCTAAGGACCAATAAAACGAATATTTGATAGTTTTTACTAATTTTTTCTTCTCAGTATAAGGGAAAATACCTAAAGAAAAAGCTGCTTAGAAATGTTTCGGTCCGTACAGTCAAAAAAAAAAGTTGAATTATTGTATAAAATCGTTAATAACAATTTATACGAGATGAAATTCTCAAATTTGATGAAATGAATCCGTAAAAAATGTAATGCGAAATGAAATAACTCCTAGAAAGAAGAAATTGGTTGAAAACTGTAAAATTTTCTGTGGTTCTGAAAATTCCTTCAAAACTCGAAAAAAATGAAGGAATGTAAAAAGCACAGAAAATTTTTCAATTTTTAATTAATTTTTTGTTTCTAAGACTTATTTTATTCCTCATTACATTCTTTACAGATTCAGTTCATCAACTTTGAGAATTTTATCTTGTATGAATTGTTATTAACGATTTCATACAAAAATTTGACTTTTTTTTTAGGTGTAGAGACAGAAATACGTTAACAACTAGTAACTGTTCACTCACGTATTTGTATACCTATATTTATGAATAATTCATGAATATAGGTATATAAATACGTGGAGTGAGCAGGTACTAGTTCCTAAGCAGCTACTGGGTACTTTACCTTAGGGGAAGGTGGGGTAAAATGGACACAAGGGGTAAAACGGACACGAGTTGTTTTTTGTATTTGATACTGTGAAATTACTCGAAATAGATGAAAATATTGGAGATACGTTTTTTCTGATGATTCCATTGGAAAGATAAGAAAATTTCCCATTAAAATCATACGTCAGAAGTTATTTTTTGGAATTTTTCGAAAATTCTATTTTCCGCGCAAGATTTGAAGGTAAAAACCCTTCCTATTTTGAAAAATTCCAGGTTTTCGAGAATATCTCTGGTTCTATTGATCGTAGCGACCTGGGGTTGATCTTAAATGGAAGGTGAGCTCATTTCCCATCGATTTATGGGGTTAAAAAAAAAATATCAACTTTTTCGAGTACTTATAGGGCAAGAACTGATTTTCGAAAAATGACCAATTAACATTTGAGAAAATTAATTGAAAAAAATGTTAACCACTCAAATTGATGAGAAATGAGCTCCCCTTTCATTTGAGATCAGCACCAGGTCGCTACAACTAACAGAACTCGAGATATCACCGAAAAAGTAAATTTTTTTCGATTTTCAAAAGGAAAATCCCTTTCAAAAGTTAGCCAAAAAAGTAAACTTTTCCAAAAATTGAAGAAAAAATAACATGTTTCAAAAAAATTTCCTCCGCTTTTCAATGGAATCATTAGAAAATTTCTGTGTCGAACCGTTCATTCGGATTGTCCATTTTACCCCAACTTTCCCTTTTATCAATTCTTCTGGATTCTCATTATTTAATTTTTCCATGTCATTGGATAATGGAAGAATAAAATAAACAATACTAATTCATTGTCAAATGGCGATTTGACAATGAATTATTATTGTTAATTTTATTCTTCCATTATCCCATGACATGCCAAAATTATCAGGAAAATCATGGAAATGAATACAATGATTAATTTTTTAATTCAATTTTTTTTCTTTTTTTAGAACCAGAGGCAAAGAAATTAGCACCTGATCCTTTGATGAACCTTCGTGCCCCATCAATGGGTGATCCAAGCAGTGGAAGATCAAGCTCACTGGCATCATCGCCACCACATGGAGTTAGTGGATTGGGTGGTATTTGCAATGAGGACATTCGAGTCCCTGATAAGATGGTTGGACTGAGTGAGTAAATAAAAGATTTTTTTTTAATTTTTTTTTTTTATATCCATTTCATCGAATCATTTTTGTCTTCAGTTTTGTTTGAATATCTCGGAAACTGAGAGGGATAGAGAAAAAATTGTGGATACCTTATTTGTACAAAATTTCAAGAGCTACAAAAAAGGTTACTACGAAAATTTCTCTATCTCGCTTAGTTTCCGGGATATTCGAGGAAAGGTGAAAAGTAGTATTTTTCATTTTTTCATCTAAATTTCTCGCTTTTGGTGAATATGTTGGAAACTTGAGGAGATAGAGAAAAAATTGTAGATGCCTTTTTTGTAGAGGAGAATGAGAACTACAAAAAAGGCTATGATAACAAAAAATTTCTCTGTCCCCCTTAGTTTTTGAGATATTCAACGAAAACAAGGAGTCCATTAAACTTAACAAATCATCAATTTCACAATTAACTACAGTTTTCATGCAAAATCTTGAAAATTATCAGAGATACGAAGTTTTTCATAATAACCTTTTTTGTAGGTCCCATTCCGCTCTACAAAAAAGGTATCTATAAAAATTTCTCTATCTCACTTACTTTCCGAGATATCACCGAAAATCTGCGGATTGAACTCGTGAAATAAAATAATTCAAATTTTTTTTTTTCTTTGCTTTTTGCAAATATCTTTGAAACAAGTGAATTTAGGAGATTTTGTCAGAAGATCTTTTTTGTAGCTCACAAAATTTACTACAAAAAAAGTCCTCCTGACATTTTCCTCTAAACCCACTCGCCTCAAAGATATTTTCGAAAAACAAAATTCCACGTAATTTTTTAATTTTTTCACTTCACAATTAAAATTAATTAATCTATTTAATTAACTTGCACAAAAAAAAAGAATAAATTAGTAAACATTATTTTAAATGTGGTCATCAATTATGACGAGGGAATCGTCTTTGAATCCTTTGATTTGCAGGAAATTTGTCTTGGAAAAATTTCGAAAAAAATTAAAATTTTTTAATAAATTTAAATTGAAATTTCAATATATTCGAATTAAAATTTAAATAATTTTTGAAAAATCTTTTAAAAAAACGAAATCTCAGATGCATTATCCACAGTGATGAGTACATCCAGGTGTTCTTCCCCTCAAGCATCGAGAATAACAAAAGACACCCCCCAAAAAAAAAACCCCAAAATAAAAAATGAATAGTTAATAATAATTAAAATATTTTTACAGTAATTGGAAGAGGTGGCGAACAAATAACAAGATTGCAAAGTGAAACAGGATGTAAAATACAAATGGCGCCAGAAAGTGGCGGTCTACCCGAGCGTGTTTGCACTCTAACTGGTTCACGAGAGGCTGTCAAGTAACTTGTTTTCCCTTCTTATTTCAAAAAAAAAAAAAAAAACACAATAATTCTCTATAATTTTATTAATCAATTAAAATTACATATATATATATTTTTTTTCTACAATTTAATTAATTTAAAATTCTAATCTGTATGCAATGCCAATCCTATAAATTTCGCATGTAACATAAATCAGAGTGAAAAAAAAAAGAAGAATCTCTGATAAGTATTCTGTGAAATTATGAGAAAAAAAAGGAAGAATATCAAATTTATTATTTTTACTGCATTTTTGTGTGTGAAGTAGGAAACCTGATAAAATTGTCATCATATTGTGTCATTCATGATCGTCTATTTTAACATGCACAACGCATTTCTAATCGCAAAAACAATGAAAATAGTTTTTACAATATACATGCACAAAAAAAAAAAAACAAAAAAAAAAAAAAAATCATGTAAATTTTTTACAGAATTATTGCAATGGGTAGAACCTGGATCCGGGACAGACACTACTTTCAGTTTTCATCTTCGAATAATTTATTATTATCACGTATATTGAATATCGCCATTAACTCTGTCACATGCCTAAAATTAATGATAATTAGTAATTTCTGTCATTCGTTTTTTTTTACTTCTGTTGAAAAAAATTTGGTTTTCTTAGTTGTGTAGTGAATTTAAGATTAGTCTCTGATTATCTCGAGAACACGTGAGTTTACGAGAATTAATCGAGGGACTTTTTTTTTAGAGAATTTCAAGGGCTATAAAAAAGGTCTCCTGTGAATTTCTCTTAAATCTAGTCGCTTCAAAGATATTTGCAAAAGAAATATGTACAATGGTTTTTCGAGTTTTTCTTGCTTTACCACTTCATACTGATCTGTTGTGTATTCTTTCGCTCATATCCTCGAAACAAGTGGATTTATTGAAATTTCTATAGAGATCTTCTTTGTAGAGAATTTTTTCGTGCTACAAAAAAGTTCTCTTGACAAATTCTCCTAAACCCTACTGCACTTGAGATATTCACAAAAAAAAAAACGATAAAACAACTCAACTATTGAATTTTTTATCCATGTTTCTGCAATTTTTTCTAAAATTAAAAACAAATTTACTAATAGTTTTTTACTTTCAATAGGGAATGAGGAGAATGAAAGATGGTAATGGAAGATGGGGATAATGGAGAAATAGAATTATGCATGGGGGCGTATTGTTTTCTGCGAGATAGATGCAGGAGGAAAAAAAAAAAAATTGAAACAGTTCAGAACGAAAAAAAAAAAAAAAAAAAAAATGAGATAATCATGTACCTAGAAAAAAAATTGCTTAATCCCATCTTGTGTATTGTTTTATTGATTTCATGAATACATCCTATTAGGATTCACACGATGATATTATATTGTGCTTTTTGCAAAAAAAAAAAATGAGAGAAAAATTGTTGAATTTATTGAGATATAAAATTTTTTATGTGTCGTTAAATTTTTGCCTAGTTTTTAGTGCTTTTTTTTCTTTGATTACTTCTTGATTAATTCATTTAAATTCATGAGTTTTTTCATTAATTTTATCGGTTAATTGTGTCTGTTACAGTCGAGCTAAGGACTTAGTGCTGTCTATTGTCAATCAGAGATGCAGGGCTGAGGGAATTGGAGACATAAGTATCGGCAGCAACTCGAGTAATAATTCTGGTGGCAGCATTGGTGGTGGTGGCGGTGGAGGAGGAGGTGGTGGTGGAGGAGGTGGTGGCGGTGGAGGAGGAGGTGGTGGAGGCGGTGGTGGTGGAGCATCAATGATGAGTGGACATCCGGGATCGGTGGAGATCATGATACCAGGACCAAAAGTCGGTCTGATTATTGGCAAAGGGGGAGAGACTATCAAGCAACTCCAGGAGAAATCAGGGGCAAAGATGGTTGTCATTCAGGATGGTCCATCGCAGGAGCAGGAGAAGCCTCTCAGGTATATTTTCAGGCGATTTGTTAGTCCAAACGATAAAAAGAAAATTTGATTCAAAGTATCATGGGAAATTGAAGGGTTTTTTTTATAAAAACAATACTAAAAGATTGTCGATTCGTTAAGAAAAAAACCTTCTTCAGTTCAGAGTTAACGAAATTTTTGGAGTTTTGGAAACAGTCGACACTTTTTTAAAAATTAATATCTGGGAATCTATGCGAGATAGAAGATTTTTTGTGAGAACCTTTTTGCGGAGCTCGTCTTGCTCTGCAAAAAAAGTTTTTAGGGAAATTTTCGAATCGTCATTTGAATTCCGAGATATTTTCGAAAAATGGAAAAAAGACAATTTTAATTTTTTTACTGAAGTCTAATGTTTTTGTGTTTTTTTCGGTTTTGTCGTAATATTTCGAAATCTACGAGAGATACGAAAATTTTTGCGGTCACCTCTTTTGTAGCTCTCAATCTCCTCTACAAAAAAGATCATACAACAAAAAATTTTGATATTTCTAAAGGATTTCGAGATATTTTAACGAATTGAAATGTTTTTTTTCAGAATGCGCTTTTAAATCCTATTTTAAAATATCTGAGATTGGATTTTTCTGATGAGTCCAATGAAAACCTGAGAGAATATACATTAGAAAACATATGTCAATTTTTTTTTTGAGAATTTTTTGAACATTCTACTTTTTCAGGGAGAGATCGGGGATCTTATCTTTTACGAAATTGAAAATTTTTGTTTTTTCGGGGATATTTCCGGTTCTATTAATCATAGTGACTTGAGATTGATCTTGAATAAGATGTGAGATCTTTTGCCATAAATTCATGTGGTTTAGAAAAAAATCTCGATTTTCGAAGATGATATGATGGAAAAACTCATTAAAAAAAAACTTGATGAAAAAACTGATTTCCGTCAAATCAGCTATGTCACTCAAAAATCGATAAAAAAAATTTAGAACCACATAAATTGATGGAAAATGATCTCACCTTCCATTTAAGATTGGTCCCAGGTCGCTACGACAAATACCCCTAAAGATTTTCTCGAAAACGTCAGAATTTCCCTAAATAAAAAGGTTTTGACCCCAATTCGTCCCCCAAAAAAAACGATTTCCAAAAAATGCCAAAAAAATCCTGACCCATGTGTTTCCCACCAAAAATTTCCTCAGCTTCCCAATGAAATCCTCAAAAAGAATCCATCCCAACCCGTTTTTCCTCAATATCTCAAGAACTACTAAATACAGGAATTTTTGTAATACCCTTTTTTGTAGCTCTCAACCCCCTCTACAAAAAAAGGTCCTAACAAAAATTCCTCTATTTCCATGGCAGGGGGGGGGGGGGGGGAGGTGTGAAACAAAATTTGTAGCACCAATAAAAAACTTATCTCTCTCCGGATTTTCCCAATAAATTAATTTTTTTATTTTTTTTTGCAGAATCACTGGAGATCCACAGAAAGTGGAGTACGCAAAGCAACTGGTCTACGAATTGATCGCAGAGAAAGAGATGCAGATGTTCAGGGGTCCAAGAGGTGGACCAGGTGGCAGTGGTGGTGGTGGTGGAGGTGGTGGTGGTGGCGGTGGAGGCGGTGGTTCGAGTGAACGTGCAGGAAGTTTTTCAGGTAGTGACAATGGCTACAGTCACAATCCACCAAATGGAGAAGGTGTTGAAGTGCTTGTACCAAGAGCAGCAGTTGGTGTTGTTATTGGAAAAGGCGGTGATATGATTAAGAAGATACAAGCTGAGACTGGTGCAAGAGTACAGTTTCAACAGGGCCGTGAGGATGGACCTGGTGATAGAAAATGTCTATTGTCTGGTAAACCACAGGCAGTTGAACAAGCTCGACAAAGAATTCAGGAGCTCATCGACAGTGTAAATGTTAATTTCGTTCTTTTCCTTTCATTTGTTTGTTTTTTTTTTTTTCCTCGTTTCTTGTCAAAGCCAAGTCGTTGACAGTGGATTACTTTTTTCTTGAATTTTTTAGAGAAGAGACGACAGAAATCCGCCTGGACGTGGTGGACCAAGGGGCAATGGATTTGGCAGCGGTCGCCCCAATGAATACGGTGGATGGGACAGACGTCCTGGTGGTGGTAATGCCGGTGGTGGTGGTGGTGGTGGTGGTCCAATGCCAGATAAAATTGAAACTACTTACAATGTACCGTCCACAAAGTGCGGAATCATCATTGGAAAAGGTAATATTTCGATTTTAGTCCAAAATTGAGATATTTTTTCTTGGGAATATTTCGAAAAGTAAGCGAGACAGAGAAATTTATGGGGATACTTTTTTTCTAAAGGACAAAAAGAGCTTCATTGAAAATTCTCTACACTGAGAAAAGAAATAACAGTAAAAACAATCAAATATTGATGCCATCGGTCCTTAGCAAATATTTTTTTGAAATAATTGTTGAAAACAGCTGTTGAATTTCCTGAATTTAGTCAATTCAACTAGTTAATCTGTTTCAATTAACTAAATTCAATAAATTCAACTAGTTCATCTATTTGATTTAACTAAATTCAGTTAATTCGACAATTTCTTAAATTATTTCAAAAAAATATTTGCCAAGGACCATTTGCCTCAATATTTGATTGTTTTTACCACTATTTTTTTTTCTCAGTGTATCTCGCTTATTTTCCGAGATCTTCCACGAAAACTGATGAGAATGGGGTTTTTTCGATTTATTAACCATCAACCTCTGAAATCAGTATTTCAAAGATACCTCAGTAGATATTGAAGATGGTGAAATTTTGGTGATCACGTTTTCTTCTTAGCTCTTTTTCATCTCTTCAAAAAAGGTTTCCACGAGAATTCCCCTATCTCCCTGGCATTCCACGATAATCCAAGAAAACTTTTGATAGAATCTTCAAAAAAAAAAAAAAACATTTTTTTAATAAAAATTACCTAAAATTGTTTATTTTTCAGGTGGTGAAACAATAAAGCAGATAAATCAGCAGACTGGAGCACACTGTGAATTAGATCGTAGGAATCAGGGCAATGAGAATGAAAAAATCTTCATAATACGTGGTACACCAGAGCAGGTTGAGCATGCAAAGAGAATATTCAGTGAAAAATTGGGAATGGGTCCTGGTGGTACACCTTATGCTGGTGGACAAGGAGCTATTGGTTACAATCCAAGTTGGAATACAAGCGGTGGTTATCAGACATGGCCAAATCCACAGGGACAAACAAATGATGCAAATAATGCTGTACAACAAGTGCAAGTTAATCCACAAACTGGACAACCTGATTACAGTGCACAATGGGCTGAATATTATCGTTCACTGGGTATGCACAGAGAAGCAGAGATGATTGAGCAACAGTCAAAACAGGCTAAGCCAGATCAACAACAGCCAGCACCACCTGGTGCTACTGGAGGCAGTGGACAACCGCAGCAGCAGCCACAGGCTAATCAACCGCAACAACAAGCAAATCCAGCACAAAATGGCGGACAACAAGCTGATTACAGTGCACAGTGGGCTGAGTATTACAGGAGTATTGGAAAAGTCAAAGAGGCCGAAGCTATTGAAGCTCAAATGAAAGCTGGAAAGGTGATTTAATATTTATTATTTATTATTAAAAACTTTAGGCTAAAATTTGGACGATTAAAGGGAAATCTTGAGAATTTCCCCTAAATTCAGTCGTTTTCGAGATATTTTTAGATGAATGAATTGGGAAATTTTAGTTTTGCTGTTTTCTATCATGAAAATTGTGGGTAATTAGTGGAGATATTTGAGTTTGGATTTTTCTGATGATTTTATTGAAATGCTGAGGAAATTTCCGGTAGAAAACACATGTCAAAGTGTACTTTTGAGAATTTTTGGAAAATTTGATTTTATTAGAAATGGTAAATTTTCATTTTTTCGGGGATATCTCAGGTTCTATTGGTCGCAGTGACTTGGGGCTGATCTTAAATGAGGAGTGAGATCACTTGCCATCAATTTATATGGTTAAAAAAAATTATCGATTTTTGCCAATAACATGATGGATAAATTTATTCGCTGTAAATCACCCAAAAATTGATTTAAAAAAATTTAGAACAGCATAAATTGATGGGAAATCATCTCATCTTTCATTTAAGATCGGTTCTACGTCGCTGCGCCAGATAGAATCATAGATATTTTCGAAAAAATGAGAATTTTCAAAAATGAAAAGAGTTTTATCTCAAATTACCGCCTAAAAAAGTAGAATTTTTTAAAAAATTTGAAAAAATCAATTCTGACACATGCTTTTCCCAGAAATTTCCTCTTTTCAATGCAATCGTTGAAAAAAATACATCTCAACCACCTCCATCAATATTGCCCATTTTACCCCACTTTCCCCGCAATTATTCGGAAGATCACAAGTATTTTTCCATCAATATTACAGTTGGGCGCTGCAAATAATCAAATGTCTCAGCCACAGATGCAACAGCAGCAGGCAATGCCAGCACAGCCAACAAATCCCCAATCAGGTGCACCAAATGCATTTCCACACGGTTATGGTACATATCCTGGTATGAATGCTGGCTCAACACCTGGTTATTATGCAACTGGTGGTGCTAATGCAGCACCACAACAACAGGCTGGACAGCAAAATCCTGGCTTTGCTGGTGGTTATCAAAACTACCCATACGCCCAGCCAAACAGCGAGAATTAATTGATAAAAAATTAATCAGCCTGGAATTTCACGACATTATTAATTATAAAATATGTGAGTATTCCATTCCTATTACACTAGAAGATCGTGAGAAATTGCGTAATTATATAATATTTTGAAAGAAAATGTATTTTCCCTAAAAAAATCCTATTTTCCGCAATTTCTCTCGATTTTTTTAATTAATGAAAAAAAAAAATCAGAACATTTAAAATTGTGATTTTCAACAAATTTTATCAACAATTTTGAATAATAAATTCAATGTTAATTAATTATAAGGCCATCAATGGTGTTACAATAAGATGTCCCATGCATAATTACATGAAATTTTTACCAACTACATGTACCATTATTTAATTGATATTTTCAGGTGATTTGCAAAAAAAAAAAAATCTCAAAATTAACAAAAAAAGAAATAATCAAAAAACATTGATAATGATTGAAGTTTTTTTTTACTATGCATAAATGATATACTATTACATACGTTTGGCTCTCATTATTATTGATTTACCAATTTATGAAATATTAACAAAATGTTATGTTTATCATAATAATGAAAGAAAAACAATTAATTAAATTGTTGCAAAATTTTCTTTCTTTTTTGTACAGTAATGCATTATTTCCAACAGTTTTTTCAGATAGCTTTCCATTGGGACGTGGTTAAATGCCTGCTGTTGTCTTCATAATAGTAATAATCTTAGAAAAAAATCTTCTAAATGCAAAAAGAGAAAAAAAAACAATTAACAGATAGTTTAAAAGAAAAAAAAATACAGAAATTTCAATTGCTTTTATTAGAGAGTGAAAAAAAAAATTGAGAAATATTAAGTGACACTACTTGAATTAAAACAATGTCCTCCACTCTTTCTTTTCCTTTTTTTTTTTTTTTTATTAAGTAGGATAATTAAGGTAATTAATTATCGGCGTCTTTTTTTTGAGAGAGAATTTAGTAATGATATGAAAAAAAAAAAATATTATAGTATTATGTATGACAAAAACATCATGTCCATGTGTTCCATTGAAACTCTGACATTTTCTTCTATTATTAAATGAAAAAAAAAGCAATTAATTAATTAAATATATCGATTAGAGAGCATTCAATAAGAGCATTAAACAAAGAGAAATATGAGAAAATTTTTAATGATTAAAAGAAAAACACGGAAGGTAAGGTCCCTCAGGTTTCGGCAGTTTGGAAATTAAATTCTTCAATCGTCTGCTGGAATTTTTTTCTTTGGCTTCCATTAAATTGCAAACTTTGTTTAATCAAAAAAAAGGGAAAAAAAATAATAACAAAATTTACACTGTATTTTTCATTGATAAAAACAAATTGTTCCATAATTATTTTACACCATGTATTCAACTGAAAAAAAAAGAGTAAAAATGAAAAAAAAAAAACTGAAATTAATCACACAATCTTCATAAACTGAGCGAATTTATTTGTTTGTTTAAAAAAAACATTTAATTAACCACTACCCAATTTTTTTAGATCCAGTTTGGCCAGCTGTTCATGTTTAATCATTAATCGAATTATGAGAAATTGAATTATCTTTATTTATTTTTTCATAATCATGTTAATGTCAAAGAATAAGATCATTCGTGTGTTTTTTAATTTTTTTGTTTATTTAAAAAAAAAACATGCAAAATCTCAGGGAATTTGTCAGCAGGATGGTCCCGTTGGAGAGTTCGTTATTCATCGGAAAATAAAATCGTTTATTTTTGATAATTTGATAAAAATAATTAATCGAAGTGGAGGCTATTTTTTTTTCTTTTTTTAATAGTAACTCGGAAAATAAACGAGATACGGAAATTTTGAAAGAGACTTCTTTTGTAAAAGAGCTACTGCTCTCCAAAAAAGGTTCCCTTGAAAATTTTCGTATCTCGCTTATTTTCTGAGTGCCTAAAAAACTAAAAAAAATCGCCTCATTTAAAATTTTTTTTTTTTTTTCAAAATCGAATTATCAAATCATTTTATACGATTTTTATGAAAATTCATGTGTGTTCTATGCGTTTGTTTAAATTCGAGAAACATAAGTGATTTGATGTTAATTTTTGTTTATGAAAAAAATTGAAAAAAAAATGAAATTGATGAAGAATAATCAGCACTGGAATTCAACAACAGCTGTGCAAATTAAATTGCAATTAATGGTAAATAATGATAATTAAGGAAATGAAAGAATAATAATAATAATGATAATATAATGATAATTGATTTTTATGCTAAGAGTGTTGCCTATTGTCTCGTTATTTCTTTAGGTTTATTTGCTAAAATAGATAAACAATTTCGCATTGTATTACGCGAAGAAAAAAAAGAGATTAATTAATTGATAAAAAAAAAGAAGAAAAAAATAATTAGTTATTCTATTATTTTTTACATGTTTTATTTCTCAATTTAATTAGTTGTGTAATTGTTGGGTAAATTTACGTATTTTACAGTAATATTAATCAATTAGTTGACTAATGAAATTTTTTTTTTCTTAATTGTCAATATAATTGAAAATTATGTCAATTTTGTGAAACAATTTAGCACAATTTATTTTTTTTCGTTTAGAAAAATGAGTAAGCACAATTTTTATCTTTTTTTAAAAAAAAAACGCTAAATCTTTCACCAATTCTTTTTTTTTTATAAAATTTCCATTGTTTGTTTGTTCAATGACCATGAAATCTATTTGTTGTTTCAATTCAATTATTCTTCTAATTTTTTTTCTCTATATACATTACTTGACTTTATGAATTTGATGAAAAAAAAAAAAAAAACATTAAAATTAATCTGTCGTTTCAGGATTTTTGGGAGGCTGTGGAAACTGGATGAGGTAAATGAAAAAAAAATGTGGCAAATTACGTTAAATTGTGGAGATTTTTTAGTTTGTTTTTTGTAAATACCAGTTTTGTAAAAAAAAAAAAAAAAAAAATGAAAATGACAAAAAAATTGATTTTAGGATTTTATTTCAAGTTTTTAATTTTCGAGAAAAAATAATGAATTTTCAACAAAAAATAATAAAAAAATTAATTTATTCAATTCGTTTTCATCGAAAAATTTCCGAATTTTTCGATGGAAACATTGAAAAAAATCTCATTCCATTTGCTCTCTCGTTATAATACCATTTCTCGGAAATAATTCAGTAGTGAATTGACAAATTAAAATGAGTCAAAAAATTGCATTTGGTTTATTCTGTAAATATCTTAAAAGCCATGAGGTTTACGAGAATTTATCGGGAGACCTTTTTTGTAAGAAATTAAATTCTCTACGAAAAATGGTCTCTTGACATTTTCCTCTACCTCCACTCATTTCCAAGATATCAGCAAGAGGATGTACAACAGATCAGTAGCAAGTGGTAAAGCAAGAAAAAAAACTCGAAAAACCGTTGTACTTCCTCCTGTGGATATCTCTGAAACCAGTGGATTTCGAGAAAATTCACAAGAGATCTTTCATTGTAGCCCTTGAAATTCTCTACGAAAAAGGTATCTTGACGAATTCTCCTGAAGTCAACCGCTTCAGAGATATTTACGAAAAGCGAATAAAACTCGATATAATCTAAAAATTAATTAAAACGGAAGGACTTTTATAATTTTGCAAATATCTCAGAAACCCCTGGGTTTTGGGAAAATTGTCAGGAGAACTTATTTGTAGCTCTTGAAATTCTCTACAAAAAAGGTCTCTTGATATTTTCTCCTAAACTCAATAGTTTTCAAGTTATTTTCCAAATAAGACACGACTTCATGACAAAGCTATTTTTTTCGCTCTGAAATTAAATAAATGTGATATTTTGGCTTAAGAAATTGACGAACAAAAAAGTGTTTTTTTTTACTTAGTACATACTTTATTAACGTCAAACGGAGGAAAAAAAAATATATTTATAAGAAGAAAGGTAATTTTTTTCTTTTCATACTGTTACTATCACAATTTTCCAGTTTTTTCGGAGACAATCATACAGATATATGCCAAATAATTATTAAAAAAACTGTCATCACACCAAAAAAAAAAAATAATGAAAATAATGAATAAATTCTCATACATAGAGTATGTATATGTTTTTGAAATTATAATAACATTTAATGCAAAATAAATTTCATTTTTCAATAAAAATCGTGTGAATTTATTGGGAAATTGGGGAATTTTATAAAATTACTGTTTACTTGTCATCATCAATGTGAAATTTCTCAAATTTCCTTTTTCCATCATTTTTATTCTCAATTAAAAGAAAAAAATAAAAAAAAACAAAAAAACGTGATTAATTACTTGTGTCATTGTGACAAAATGAAATAATTCATGAATTACTGATGCAGTAATTTACAAGTCATTCAATTTGTTGTGTGCGTAATGCAATTCAATCGCAAAATAAATCCCTGATTTATTGTTAATGAATTTCGCAAAAAATTGAGATTCAATAAATTACATGAAAAGTTTGAATTTGAAGAGATCTTCGTAAGTATTGGGTTCATAAGAAAATTTCAAGAGATCTTTTTTGCAGAGAATTCAATTCTCTGCAAAAAAGATTTCCTGCTATTTCTCTCTAACTCCAATAGTTTCCGAGATATTCTCAAAAAACTTGGAACATAATCTTTAAATTCGTCTCAACTTCAACTTTTTTTTTCTGTCTTTACTTAAAACTAGTCATTGAACGAAGAAAAAATTCAATTGAAATATTTTTCGAATTTCAGCGACTTTGCTTCGAATAAAAATACTTCGTTGCACACGCGATTATTTTTTTTTTTTTAGTAATTTTTCAATAATTTCAAGTGCTCTAATTAAGCAACTATTTCTCAAATTTGAATTAAACTATTAATAATAAATTTTTAATAAATAGTTGAATAATTTTGTTAATAAATTTTCCAGCAGGAACTAAATTTCACTTTTTTTACATTCCCGATGGTGGACCATACATTGGATTCAATTGTTGTGTGCATCTTATAAATGTAGCGCGTCTTGGTAATTCACGTAATCTAGAGGCACCAACGTAAGTGCAGGAAGATCTCAATCCGCCCAATATGTCCAATACTGTATTCTCAACGGATCCTCTGTAAGGCACCTCCACAGTCTTTCCTTCGGACGATCTACGAGGAAAAAAAATAGAAAATTCAACTTATCTTCATTATTCAAAATTAGTGATTGTTTATTGCTAGAGCCGAGATGTTGGTGTAAGGTTCGATCTAGGCTAAAGTTTCCTAAAGATAAAACCCATTTTAAATAGTTATCAATGTCGAACTGAGATTTATAAACGTTGAAATAAATTCATAAACGTTAAAGAATGTGTTTCCCAATAATGTAAAAAATTGATCAACATTCGGATATTATTATTCATCGTGAGTTATAATCGTGATGAGTTACCCTACGAGTTCCCTTGAAAGTCCCCCTAAGAACTCCTCCAAGAGTTCCTCTGGAAGTTCTCCTAAGAACCCCTCCAAGAGTTCCTCTGCAAGTTCCTCTGAGAACCCCCCTCCCCCAAGAGTTACTTTGGAAGTTCCCCAAAGAGTTCCTCTGAAAGTTCCCGCAAGAGTTTGTGTTTCCCAATAATTTAAAGAATTGGTCAACATTCGGATATTTATTACTCATCGTGAGTTATAATCGTCATGAGTTACCCTACGAGTTCCCTCAAAAGTTCCCCTAAGAACCCCTACAAGAGTTTCTCTGGAAGTTCCCTTAAAAGATCCATCAGAAGTTCCTCTAAGAATTCTTCTGGAAGTTCCCCTAAGAGTTTTTAAGGCTCATTAAGTCAGTTTGACGTTTATAAATGTGAGTTTAGCATTCATAATCATTTAGAATGTGTTTGATTAGAGGCAACATCAGTTTAGATCAAACTTCTCGGAAACTGAGGGAGATAGAGGAATTTTCGAAGAGACCTTCATTGGTTCCAGAGAATTTCAAGAGCTACGAAAAAGGGTCTCTACGAAAATTTCCCTATCTACAATAGTTCCTGACAAAACTGTCGACGAACGATCAACTGATGAAAGGAAGGTTTCTAAGAAAAAAGTAATAAGAAACAGAATTAATCATTGAAATCTCTAAATTGAATGAATTAGCATACCTGTACTCAGCAACACCACCAGCATGCTTCTCCATAGCAGTATTAGATGCCATACCATAAAATAATTTAACTTTCCTTCCATTTTTCTCAATGACTTCACCCCCACATTCGTCGTGTCCAGCAAACATTCCACCGGCCATAACAAAATCAGCACCAGCACCAAAGGCCTTAGCTAAGTCTCCGGGGCATGCACAACCACCGTCCTTCATAAAAAATTAATTTTATTCATTCATTTACCTTGTATTCAAAAGAAGCATAAATTTCATTGATTAATTAATAACTGGTTTTATTTCTGCAGCCTTTAAATAATCACTTTTCATTCTCTTGAATTGTTGAATTAATTGATATGCGAGGAAGGACAATAATCTAGCGATTTCTGCATTATTCACACATTAATTAAGGAAATTATGAAAATTTTTTAAGAATTAATTTTTTTCTTTTTTCATTTGTGCAGATTGTGTCACCGATATCTTAGAGGCCGTTGGGTTTAGAAGAAAATGTCAAGAGATCTTTTTTGTAGAGAATTTTGAGAGCTAAAAAAAAGGTCTTTTGGTAAATTCTTCTCAACCCAATGGCTCCAAAGATATTCTTTAGAAGGTAGATAGTTAACTAAAAACAAATATTAATTACCGAAATAATGTGACCTTTGAGCCCATGCGCAGCATCAGCGCACTCGATGACAGCACTTAATTGTGGATAACCAACTCCAGTCTTCATTCTCGTTGTGCAAACTGAGCCAGGGCCAATACCAACTTTAATAATATCAGCACCAGAAAGAATCAATTCCTCCACCATTTCACCAGTTACAACATTTCCTGCCTTTTAAAAAATGCAATAAAATATATTTATTAATTTAAAAAAATGAAAAAACTATTTCGTCACCTTAAAGTCGAAGGGGCGTAAGTGCCTATGCTTATATATAGCATTTACGCCACTTTGTTGCTAAGATAACAATTTATTTATCATAATTGAGAATTAAAATATGATTAAACTTGGAGTTAATGAAAAAAAAGAAATCGTAAAATAATTGTAAAAAAAACTAGTAATTAATCTTTCAATTGATTCAATCAATACTCATTGATTACATTGTAATTTCCCGGAATTCATAGAACAATGGACACTAATGTTTCCTCATCGATTAACATAACATTATCGCCTTTTTATGAATGAATGAATGAATTTTGCAATAAGTCATTAATGAAATAGGGAAAATCAGGGAAAATAGACCTGTTGGTCATAATGATGGATTTTTCTCTGAGAAAAGGCCTCAACGAAAAAAATTGAAAAAATTACACAGCAATGGAAATATGTTGAAGCATCTACTCAATTTTTTTCGAATTTTTTCATGTAGTCATTCACTCCGAAAAAAATTCCTGAACTATATGACTGCGGAGGTCCATTTTTCCCTGGTTTCCTATACTAAAAAATTTTGATATTTCTTTAATAGGATATCTCGAAAACTAAGCGAGATAGAGCATTTTCTGTGATGACTTTCTTGGTGGCTTCTTTTCTCCTCTACAAAAAAGGTCATGGCCAAAATTTCCCTATCTCCCACAGATTCCGAGGTATTCTCTAAAAAACTGATTATAAAGTCAAATGAATTTTCTATTCTTCGATTTTTCGATTTATTTTTTCGGAATACTTAAGAATCTAAGCGAGTTAGAAGAATTTTCATAATGACCTTTTTTGTAGCTCTTTTCTCCTCTACAAAAAAGGTCATAACAAGAAATTTCTCCATTTTTCATAGATTTTTGGATAAATTTCCAAAAATTCTCAATGATCTAAAATCGGAAATTCGTTTTTTTTTAAATATCTCTGAATTCAAGACAAATAGAGAAATTTCTCAGGAAACCAATTTTGTAGGAAATTAAATTCTCTACAAAAAAGGTATCGTGACAAATTATCCTATCTTCCACCGTTTACGAGAGCACTTTAAAAAACACATTAAACTCTACAATAAAAATGTAAAAAAAATTCACTTACAATAATTGTATGCTTAGGAAACTGTCCCCGAACTTTTCTGACGTACTCGACAAAGTGCTGTGAATAACCATTGGCAACATCCAAACAAATAAATGAAAGATCAGGTACTGCAGCAATGACACTGCTCAATCTCTCAAAATCCTTATCTCCAGTACCAGAACTCACTGCAATATTTCCCAGGCAATCTGGATTTTTTTCAGCAAATTCTTTCCACTCACTCGCTGAATAATACTTGTGGACAGTCGTGAATAATCCATGCTTGATGCATTGAAAAATGAGAGAAAAATTAAAATCGAATAGCAGTCAAATTAAAAAAATGAAAAATAACAAAAATCTGATTTTTTTTTTTTTTTTACAAATAAATTTAAAAAAAAAAATGAAAAATTAGCACCTGTCGTAGATTCCAAAAATTATAAGTGTAAGTTTTTTTAAATATTTGAATAAAAATATATTTTTTTTGTATCTATTTTTTAAAAAAATGGAAAATTAGTATATGTAAAAAATTCAAAAAGTTATAAATGCAAATTTTTCACATATTATTTTTATAATCATTCATTTGTTTAAGAAGCATCTGAAAATCTGTCAGATATGTGTTAATTTTGTCAACAAATTAATAAATATGAAAATTCCAGACAAATCAATTTTTTTCCATCTTTTAGTGGAAAATCTCTCGGAAACTAAGCGAGATAGAGTGATTTTATCTCAATCTTTTTTTGTAGTTCTTGAAATTCTCTACAAAAAAAGGATTCAAGCAAAATCGCTCCATCTCCCTTATCTTCCGAGATATTCTTAAAAAATGACCAATTAAAACAGGATGGACCAACAAATTAATAAATATGAAAATTTCAGATAAATCAATTTTTTCCCACGGTCTTTTTGAAAATCTCTCGGAAACTAAGCGAGATAGAGCGATTTTGTCTCAATCCTCTTTTGTAAAGAATTTCAACAGCTACAAAACAAGATGAGGATAAAATCGCCCTATCTCGCTTATTTTCCGAGCTATTCTCAAAAAACTAATGACAAAATGAAATCAATTAAAAAAATTTCCCAATTTTTAGGCAATTCTTAATTTTTTTAATTTTCTCTTTTATCAATTTCTAATTACCTTTGACAGTGCCCTGGCCATTTCAAATGTCCCAACAGTGTCCATATTAGATGCCATAACTGGTATACCCTTGTAAGAATTTTTCGAATTACGAAATGTTATTTCACGAAATAAATCCACCTGAAAATACAAATTTTTCCATAATTTTCACTAACTCAATAATTAAAAACTCAAAAAAAAAAAAAAAACATGGAAAAAAAGAAAAACATTTTTTTCTCTACTCGAAAATCTATTTTAAGCTATCTGAAAAATGATTTGAAAATAGATATTTTTTATTTCCCATTTTTTTCTCCCTTTAAAAATAATTTTTTTTTTTCAACTTACATCAGATCGACTCTTCAATGTACTTCTTTTTGGACGTAATAAAACATCTTTAAAATCAAGTTTAATGTCATTAATTATATTTGGCATTTTTGATTATTAGTATTAGTTTATTAAAGTTTATTAAAGTTTATTTTGTTAATAATAATAGAGTGCGTGATGAATTGGTTAAAGACTTTGACCAGACTGTCAGGGGCAGACCTTTCGCAGACAGAACGATCGTCAATTTTACTCTTCTTTTTTTTTTTGTTTCGCCTCTTTTTATATAGTGCGGCAGAAGAGAAGTGGGGGGGAAGGGGAGGTGATGTAACAGATCCCTGCAGTGGCATTGGGCGCAGTCGATAAGTTCCGTCTGCGCATGTGCAGTTGAAACCACTGGAAATGAGAAATAAACACTGCAGTTATTTTTTTTTCTGATTTCTTTTGATTATTTGGGAAATTGTGCGCAAGTTTTTATTGTTGCAGCATTAAATTCGTGATTTTTGAGGACTTTAGACGAGAAAAATGAGTAATATTTACATTCAGGAACCCCCCACCACCGGCAAGGTAATTAATTCCTTTTTTTTCCATTCAAAAAAGGGGAAATTATGGAGAGAAGTCAGTCGAGAAAATTGGGTTCTGTTTTGTTTTTTGAAGGGATCTCGGAAATGAGAGGGTTTAGGGGAAAAAGGTAGGAGACCTTTTTTGTGGAGAATTTTAGGGTCTACAAAAAAGGTCTCCTGATATTTTTTGATAAAAGGAGTTGTTTTGGAGATATTTGAGGAGGAAAGTAAGAGGGTTTTTTTTTAGGATTTTAGAGGGGAATTCTAACCTCAAATTTTTGGTGTTTTTTAGAGTTTTTTGGGAGACTTGGAGGAATTAAGGGGGTTTGAGGAGGTCAGGGGGGTGGGAAGGAAGGGGGTTCTTTGATTAAATAGGGGGAGGGGAGAGATCTGGAGATTAAATGTCTTGATTTTAGTGGGAAAATGATGAAAACTCAAAAGAATCAATTTTCGAGTTTGGTTTTTTCTAAATATCTCAGAATCTAAGGGAGATAGAGATATTTCTTGTGAATGCCTTATTTGTGGAGCGAAAAAAGAGCTACAAAAAAGGTTTCTATAGAAATTTCTTCATCTCCTTTAGTTTTTGAGAAATCATGAGAAAACATGAGATCACACTTTTTTTTTTAATTGAATAATTTCCTTTGTCTTCAATTTTTTGTGATTATCTCGGAATTTAAGAGAGATACGAAAAATTTTGTAGAGACATTTGTTGTAGAGCGGAAGAAAAGCTGCGAAAAAGGTCTTCACAAAAATTTTCCTGTCTCCAATAGATTTCGAGATATTCCACCAAAACCGCTTCGACAATAATCGACTTTTATGATTTTCTCAAAAATTGACGTTTTTTTGTTGCTTTTTTTCAAGTTTAAAAATAATTTATCAATTTCAGGTGCTAATGAAGACATCAGTTGGTGATATTGATCTTGAATTATGGACAAAGGAAGCTCCAAAAGCCTGCAGGAACTTCATACAATTGTGCATGGAGGATTATTACAATGGAACAATATTCCACAGAGTTGTCAAAGGTTTTATTGTTCAGGGAGGTGATCCAACTGGTACTGGAGAGGGGGGAGAAAGTATTTATGGCCATCCATTCAAAGTGCGTCAAAGAAAAATCTCCATTTAATTAAACTCCAAAAATCTGAATTTTTTCCTATTCAATTTTCTATTTTTTGAGAATATCTAGGAAACTATTGGCTTCAGGTGAATTTATCAAGGGACCTTTTTTGTAGCTCTTAAAATTCAGAGTGACAATTGATCTCGAAAACCTGGAAGAATCAGGGAACTAAAATTTTTTGGAATAGTCAGGAAAAAATCAGGGAATTTCAATCTTAGTCAGGGAATTTTGTAGTTTATTTTTTATTATCTTCATATTGCTAAAAGTTATAGATATTTAATCGAAAAAAATTGAACTTTTCGATTAGTCGCAAATCTGCAAAAAGGTTTTAAAAAAATCACAATCCTGCAAATTCAACGCAGTTTCGGGTATTATCGTTAAATTCTAATGAAAAAATTGTTTTCAGGAATAACTAAGAATTTAAACGTGTATTTAAATAATATTTTTTTTGTAGATCTTGGAATTTTATTTTCAGTCAGGGAAAAGTCAGGGAATTTTGAAATTAGTTTTCAGTAGCCACCCTGAGATTCTCTACAAAAAAGCTTTCTTTTTGGATTCACGTAAATTCCCTCGTTTCAAAAATATCTGCGATGTGAATCGCAATTGAACATTTCAAGAATTTGAAAAGTTTTTCAAAAATTGTTGTAAACTTTTTCATTAGCTGATAATTATCTCGAAAATGATTGGGTTCAGGAGAATTTATCGAGAGACCTTGAAATAGTCCCTGAAATTTCCTTAGAAAACGAAATAATCGCGATTAACAATTTGCGGAATTTCAAGTTAAAAAAAAATATTGTGGATTTTTGAAATTGAATCATAATTATCTCTCAAACAGTGGACTTTACAAAAATTTATCAGAAAACCTCTTTTGTAGCTCTTGAAAGTCTCCACGAAAAAGGTCTCTTCATAAATCCCTCTAAACCCAATGGCTTATCCAAGATATCCACTCAATTCGTATTGCAGAGTTATTAATTATTAAAATTTACATGAAACTATTTGAATTATGATATTATCTCAAAGAATAATGATTATTGCTCAACTACTATTGCGTTAAGATTTAATAAATTATATAATATTTTATGTATCTTCATCTGGTTCTGATGAGCATTTACCTTGAGTCATAATGGAATAAATTCCAATACCGCACAATTTCGAAGATGATAAAAATTTCTAAAAATTCATAAAAAATAATAATTTCCAATTAATTTCCCCAGGATGAATTTCACACAAGACTTCGTTTCTGTCGCCGTGGCCTTCTGGCCATGGCAAATGCCGGAAAAGACGACAACAGTTCCCAGTTTTTCTTTACATTTGCTGCAACCCCTGAATTACAGAATAAACACACGATATTCGGTAAAGTTGCTGGTGAAACGATTTACAATATGCTGAAACTCGAGGAGGCAATGGTAGATGGAAATGAGAGGCCCTTGTATCCCCAGAAGATCCTGAAGACCGAAGTTTTGCTGAATCCTTTCACTGACATTGTTCCAAGGATTTCATCGAGTGTTGATGAAGACAGAGAAAAGAGGCGAGAGAAAAAAAGTGGTGTAAAAAATTTTAAACTTCTGTCATTCGGTGAAGAAGCTGAGGAAGATGAGGAGGAGTCTGTTGTTCTCAATAAAAAGTTCAGTGGAAAGGGTAAATCGGCGCACGATAGTTTATCAGATCCGAAATTGAGTCGTGCACCAGCTGTCGAGCCATCGGGTCCTCCGAGTAAAAAAAAGAGGGAGGATAGAAGCAGTGATTGGGAGAGTGGTGATGATGATGATGATGATGGTAGAACTGAAGAGGACATTCTCAAGGCCAAGAAGGAATCTGCGTATGTTTATTATTATTTTTTATTTAAAAAATTATTTATTCGTTTATTTATTCGATTTATTCATTTAGTAATTTTGGTGAATGGAAGAGTAAATTTGGGTTTTTATGGAATGTCTGGGAAAATAGGAGGGGGGATGAAGAAATTTTTGCAGATACTTTTTTTGTAGAGAAGATCGATAGCTGCAAAAAAGGACTCTTCGAAAATTCTGCTATCTCGCTTAGTTTCCGAGATATTCTATGAAAACTGTTACGAGATTTGATTCCACCAATTTCGTTAATTTTCACAGTTCCTCTTTTTTTTTGTTGTAAATATCTCGGAATGGGTGGGAAATTCAGAAAAATTGGTAGAGACCTTTTTTGTACAGATTTTCAGGAGCTTTAAAAAAGTTTCCCATGAAGATATCTTTATTTCCTTTATTTTGTGAGGCATTCTTGAAAAACTGAGCGTAAACTTGATTTTATTTCTCCGCAGGGAAATGAAAAAACGAATAATGGACAAATTACACGAGAAAAAAACTTCCGGAGTGTCTAAAAAAAAGGAGATTGAGTACGACGAGACATCAGACAAATCCGAGGAGGAATATTACTTGGGGAAAGATCGTGAAGACGAGCGTAAACGAAAAGCAGAAGAAATAAGAAAGGAGATAAAAGATTTTAAACGCGGAATTCACAAAGAAAAACGAGCGAAGGAAGACGACGAGAGGAAAAAAAAGGAGAGAGATGAGAAAAAATCAAAGAAAGATGTTATGATGGACGACTATATTCCTAATCAACTCAAATATATTGAAGCTAAGGCCAAAGTACCGAAGAAAGGTAAAAATAAATTTTATTGAAACGAATCCAACAATTTCTAAACGACAATACTTTATTTTTAGGCAATGATCGTGATAAATTTGCGTTAGAACTACTCAACAAATTCAAGAGCAAATTACAGAATAAGAGAAAAGAAGGAGAGAGCAGTAGCGAGAATTTATCATCGAGTAAACGAGAAGATAAAGAGGATGACGATGTTAATGACGATTCATGGATGATGCATTCATTAAATTGCGAAGATAAAAATCCAGTGTTGGCTAAAGATGCCAGTACAAAAGAGGACGATTGGTTTGAAATTTACGATCCTCGGAATCCTTTGAATAAGCGTAGGAGAGGTGAAACTGATAGATCGAAGAGTGATAGAAAATACAAAAATCGTAGATAGTTGTGAAAATAATGATTTCAGTGATTTTTTCGTGAATATCTCGGAAACAATGAGACATGACGAAATTTTACAGGAGACCTTTCTTAAAGGACGTGAACTTCTCATAAAAAAAGGTATCTTGACAATTTCTCCTAAACCCATTCGCCTCAAAGCTATCTTTAGTTCACAGTACATGAAATTCTGTGGAATTTCATTTTAAGACATTTTTCATCTCCATTATATCGAGAATATCTCGGAAACAAGGGGAGATATGGAAATTTTGCAGGAAATCTTTTTTGAAGAGCTTCAAATTTTCTGCATAAATGGTATCCTGACAATTTCTCCTAAACCCAGTAGTTTCATATATATCTTTAGTTTAGTACATGAAATTCACCGATTTTCCTTAATTTAATCGCTCAATTGTGGTAAAAAATGTTCTGTAAATTTTAATGATAAGTGATTTACTAAGTGAGCTTCATTTTTTTTCCTTCAATTTTTTTTTTACACTGATAAGATAGAGTAGACTTAGACATGTGTACACGAAATAAGAGATAGTATAGTGAATGGCCTGTCAATATGAAATGATTGGTTTACTATGTACACACTTTTATGCTGAGACTCTAGTGGATGATTCTATCCAATCAGTTTCTAACTTGACAGCGTACGATCATCATAATTATTCTATTATGTATTTAAAACTTGTGAAATTATGATTTATTAATTTTTTTCATTTAATTATCTTGATTTCAATGGAATTTTCCATGATTTTGTGATAATTTTGAGGAATTTTATGAGAAAAATTGAGGAAAAAAATAATTGGTTCAAGGGTGTTAATGAATTATTTTTTTTTTTAATGTGAAGAGCTCGACGATACTGGATATTGTATGTGTAAATATTGGTGACACACAGGGGAGATTGTAAATACTTTGTTTTATTAATAATTAAGTGAATAAAAGAAGAATAATGCCGACACAATTGGAACTGGATATTTTTGGTACAATCTACTTGTTTTTTTTGGTTTTGAGATTATAATTTTTTTTTCTCAAGTCCCTAGATATTTCTAATACTCTGTAAATGTCGACGAATAAAGGTCGTGACCTGCGAGCTCGAAATGGAATTTGCTTTTGTATTTCATGTGAATAAAACGTGTTTAGTCACGTGGTTTAATAGTTGTGAAGATGTAAATATAGAAGATCTCGGAAAATGAGGGAGATAGAGGAATTTCTGTGGATATCTTTTCTGTAGAAAATTTTAAGAGCTACAAAAAGATATCGTACGAAATTCTTCTATCTCGATTAGTTTCCGAGATATTCGCAAAAAACTGGGAGTAAAGAGAAATATTTTTATTTAAAAAAAAAAGTTATTTTAGTTCGCAATTTTGTTTTTTGAAAATATCTCAAAAAATAAAGGAGATAGAGAAATTTTTGTGGAGACCTTTTTTGTAGAGGAAGAAAAAATCTGCAAAAAAGATCTCTATCCAATTTCTCTATCTCCCGCGGATTTCGAGATATTTTTAATAAAGTAATTTAGATACTGAAGATTTTACGAGTCGCGATTAAATCGTGGTCTCAGAGTGTAAAGGGCGTAACTAGATAGAAAACGTGTATAATTTACGCTTTTTTCACTCTAGGGCAACGAAATAACAAAGTAATAAAATTTATCTGTTTGCACGAATAATTGGGGCTTTGAGAGTTTTTTATATTGTTTCGGCGAATATCAAAATTCCCTTTGATTCCATTGTTTTATGGCGACAATTGCAAGTCTTATAGATATTTCTACGGAAGTTTCCGTTGTTTATTGTCTCACACGAAGTTTACACGTGGATTAACAAAACTAGTTTTATATATACTCATTTAATCTGCCTCATGTGCCAAGTTTTTATTATGTTAATTTATTTGAATGCGTTTCGAGTTATTCAATATGAGGAAATGAGAAAAGTATTTTTTATTTATTTCATTCATTTTTTAAATTCAATTTTCGAGAAGTTTACAAATGACGTTTCTCTTTTCTAAAGATATTTCGGAAACTAAGAGAGATAGAGAAATTTTGACCGTGACCTTTTTTGTAACTCTTTTTCTCCGCTACAAAAAAGGTCACGACAAAAATTTCTCTATCTCGCTTAGTTTCGGAGATCCTCAAGAAAAACGTTTACGAAAAGCTGAAATTTTCAGAAAAATCGATTTTATTCTATCAGATTTTCCCAAATATCTTTGAAACGAAGCGAGATAGGGCGAATTTGTCTCAATCCTCTTCCGCAGCTTTTGAAATCCGCTGAAGAATCAGCTCACGATAAAATCGCCTTATCTCGTTTACATTCCAAGATAAAAACAAGGAAACAACTGGTGGAGAATTCCTTTAAAAATGCATTTTATTGATATTTGTCAATTTTTTTCCTGTATTCTGAAGATATTTCGGAAACTAAATGAGATAGAGAAATTTAGAAGAAAACTCTTTTCGTAGATTTTTTTTCTCCTCTACCAAAAAGATATCCACAAAAATTCCTCTATCTTCTTTACTTTCCAAGATATCCCCTAAAAAACTGAGAATAACAAAGAAATTATTAAATTCATCTAAAAAAAAGATCAATTTTTCGTTTTTCCTCGATATCTGAGAAACTAAGCAAGATAGAGTGATTTCGTCCGAATCCTTTTTTGTAACTCTCGAGATTTTCCACAAAATCCACAAAATTCCGGCAAAATCGCTGCATCTCGTTTAGATTCCGTGATATCCTCAAAAAAGCGGTCACAAATTCTTAATTTTTTTTTTGCATTTTATTTAAAAAAAAAATTTTATCTTTTTTTTTTTTCAATTTTTCTTTGAAGATCATGACGCCAAGCCACGAGACTGGCGACCAAAGAAGATTGAATGCAGTGGGCCCCTTCGACTTGCACGTTTATGTATCCTTGGAATGTTTCTACCTGGTGCACTAGTTGCTGGCCCAATTTACCTCAGATATCGCGTTTATTCCGAACAACTTTATCCACTAGCTGCAACTGATCAAAGGCTAATTGATGGAAAAATTTCGACGACTTGGTGTCAGGTAATATTAGGGAAAAGTGGGGCAAAATGAACTCCCAACTCCATATAATTCACGATTTTTTTTCGGAGTCAAGGCATCTACAGAAAAATTCGAAAAAATTCACCTACAAAGTAGACATATTGGAGCATCTTTTTAAATTTTTTCAGATTTTTTCGTAAACTCCTTCACTCCGAAAAAAAAATCATAAATAATTTCAACTTGGGGGTCCATTTTGCCCCAGTTTCCCCTATATCTCTAGCAATTCTGAAAATGCAGAATAAACATTGTGTAAACAAGATTTGAGTGTAAAAACCGTGTTTACACGGAATTTATGCAGAATATATACTGTTTTAAAAACTGTGCAAATTCCAATTGTGAGGTTTACGTCACGAGGCGAAACCGATTAATGTAATTACAATCGTCAAAAATGCCCTCCCCAACATGTAACGTTTATAGTTTTACTTAATTTCGTGTGAAAATAAGGTTTTTTCGTGTGCGAACCGTGCGGTAAAGGCCCATTACTGCACATGATCAAGTAAAGCCTTCATTTATCTGATCAATTGCATGAAATCTCAGAGAATTAATTTAATTATATCTTTCTGATTATCAGCGACAAGTTGTCAAAGTCAACACAACGTTCAACGCTTATTTAATTAATGGAGAACCAGAAATGAAAGGAGATACGACACCAGTATCAATGATAAGACACTTGATACTGGAGGATGACATGAAAGAGTATTGGGGATTTTATCTGCTCAAGGGAAGCAGTGTTACTGTTTCTACATGCGTTAGGTATTTATTGATTATCTGAAAAAAATCAGTGTTTATCATTTAATTTTAGATCCAAAAATATAATTTTGGATTGATTTTGATTTTTTTCCGTTGTTTAAAAAATATCTCGGAAACGGTGGAGTTTAGGAGAATTTATCAAGAGACCTGTTTTGAAGGTCTCAAAATTCTCTACAAAAAAGGTCTCTTGTCGAATTCTCCTGAACCCACGCGTTTTGAAGATATTCGCAATGTAAATGACGATGGGAAATTTCAGAAATTTCACGTTTTCAAAAAATTATTGGAGATTTTTTTTTAATTAATCGGTAATTATGTCGGCAACAATTGAGTTCAGGGAAATTTGTTGGGAGACCTTTTTCGTAGCTCTTGAAATTTTCTACAAAAAATATTTCTTGTCAAATTCTCGTTAACCCATTCGCTTTAAAAATCTTTGCGATTGACAATTTGAAGAATTTGAATTTTTGAAAAAAAATGATTATAAATTTTTTTTTCACGAATCAATAAGTATCTTGGAAACGGTTGGGGTTAGGAGAATTTGTCACGAAACCTTTTTTGTGGCTCTTAAAATTTTCTACAAAAAAGGTTTTCTCATAAATTCTCGTAAACCCAACGGTTTCTGGGATATGAAGGCAAGAATTCCGATGAAATGACGTTCTCCCCTATTTAATTGGAATTTACTCTTTTCAGATGGCCTGGAGCTTCATTAACAATAATCAGAGGCCACAGGCACCTGCACGAATGTGCGTTCATAGGCGACGACAGCAGTGAAGAACTTGAGGAACTCCTAGAAATAGCCGAAGAGCAGGGTCTCTTAAATGGCACTGGATTGCCCCAGAATTTGAAGGTTCGCAATTTATTCCCCATTTCCAATCCTCATCTCCCAATTATCTCAAAAACTATTGGCTTTACGGGGATTTATTAGGAAACCTTTTATGTAGAGAACTAAATTCCCCTCAAAAAATGTTTCTAAACATTTTCCGCTCAACCCACTCGCTTCAGAGGTATTTTTATTACAAAACATTATTCCTACAATTTGTTAGAAATAAAGTTCGAAATAACTCTAAAAATTACGATTCATTTTATCATAAATATCTCGAAAACCATTGCATTTACGGGAATTAATTAGGAAACCTTTTTTGTTGGGAATGAAATCTTCCAGAAAAAAGGTTTTCTCACATTTTCCTCTATACCCACTAGTTTCGGAGATATCTATGATGAGAACTACGTGAAAAATTTCACATTTTTGCTTTCGAATGGAAGCTATGTAATCATCAAAATTTTCGATTGTAATTTTTTTAATAGAAGATACTTAAAATGATCCAAATAGAGAGGAAATGATATTTTTAGTGCATGTCGGGTGTGTGTATGTCTGTGTGTGCCTAAGAGTCTCAATCACAGCTAAACGATTTTATAGAAAAATTTCATATTTTGTGGAAAACTTCCTCTCGACGAACTCTATTTTTCAAACTTTATTTGAAGAAAATCCGATCGGTACTTTTTGAGATATGTCCATTTTTCGAAAATCCGTCTTTAATGGAATTTCCGGAAACTATTCAACTGCTGTTATTTATACTCATATATTATCTCGAGAGTTGTATCAGTTAGATGCCTGTCAATTTTGAGCTTGTTTGCATAATTAGTTCTCAAGTTATTGCCGTTTTAATGAATTTTTCAAAATTTGATATTTTGATGATGTTTTGAAAAAAGTTGTATCACATTCGGAAGCATATTGCTAAAATATTAGCAGAAAAAGCTATATCAGTTGGAAAGCAATACTATTATCCACTTGTTTTTTTCAAATCATTTTTTCACTTCTACTTTTTTCCTTCTTCAGCCCAATGGACAGAGTAATGCCCCAGACAAGATGAAACGGGCTCGTCAAGACGTACACTTTCATCACAAGAGCAATGCACCCAACTCAAACAGTACAATTCCATCGTTGAATGCAGGACATCATTACTCAAGTCACGAATTGGACGCAAAATCGATGAGAGAAATATTGACAAATTTATTTGCAAAGACTCTCGACGCCAAAAAGAAGCAAAAAGAGAATCCGCATCATCATTACGAAGGAGTTTACAGAGAGAGTAATAACATAGAGAAGCCGCCAATCGTCAAACCCGATGAATTTTTGTGGAAAGTCGAGACAATTGAGAAGTACTTTGGAACTAACGAAACGTTGAATGTTTCGGTGAATGGAGATGACGGAAAAGAAGTGGAAGAATCGGATATTGTCACGGAAAATGTTGAATCAACGACTGAAGAAGCAGTAATGGAGATAATGGAGACTTTAGAGAATTCAGGGGGTGATGGATTGAACTCTTCGGAGGTTTTTGAGGAGGTTTTTAGGAAAATTGATGCACTTGGAGATCGGGGGAGAAAAGTCTTGCAGAAATTATCGGATAATTTTATGGAAAAGGAGGGAAATGATACGGATTTGAGGGAGAGAAGGAAACGACAAGTGGTATTGTCATCACCGGAATTGAGGAGTGAACTCAATGATGATGCTGATGAGAATGAAGATGCTGCAGTGGAAGAGGTAAATAAGTTTTTTTATGCAGAGGATAAAATTGAGAGGTATAGAAAAGGTTCCTATGGAAATTTTTAGTAGCTTCATTAGATTCCGAGATATTTCAAGGAAATTAAATTCAAACGGAGATCAACGGATTTCTTCTTTTTCAATCATTTGTTGAATTTCTTCTTTGGATTGATGTTTCAGGAAGATTTACATCCAGATGGAATTGCAGAAGATCGGGGCAGTGTGAATGAAACAACAATGAATGACAGAAGTAATTCGGAATTCTGGAGTTCATTCAGTAGCTCTGAAGAACGATTAATCGAATGTAAAGGATTAATTCTGAATCTTCCATTGACTCCACATCATCAGTGCACACCGAAACACGAGAGTGAACATGTTGAAGCATCAATTGCAAATACAATAACTTACAGGTGATTATTTCCTTTGATTATTAAAATCTGTCAAATGATAAAATTGAGTCGAGCAATTGCATCTGGATTTCAACTGCGAATATATCAGAAACAAGCAGGTCAAGAGGGATAAACCTCTGGACCTTTTTTTCTAGAAAATTTAATTCTTTGCAAAAAAAAAGTCTTTTCATAAATTCCCCTGAACCCAATAGTTTCCGAGTTATTCATGAAACAATAATCACGTGATTTTCCAACTTCAAATAGAAACCTCGAAAAATTTAATTCCAAGTATTTTGAGAATATCGTCGAAATGAGTCGGTTTAGAGAAATTCCCCAAGATACTTTTTTTTTGTAGAGAATTGACTAACAAACGAAAACTGTCTCCTCATGAATTCTCCTGAACGCAATATTCACCGACATCTTCATCAATTAAAATTAATTTAAAAACAATTCGAAAATCTCAAGAAAATAACTCCAAAAAAAATTGCTCTTCATTATTTCCTAAATATCTCTGGAACCACTATAGTAAAAAGAATTTATCAAGAGAATTACTCTCCACAAAAAAAGGTCTCTTCATAAATTCCCTTAACTCCAATAGTTCCCATCATACCTTTAAAGAAATCCCAATTTTCCAGTAAATTAATCATTCAATCAATAAAATTACAGAGTTCCAATCAATGGCTATTACTTCTTCGTCTTCAACTCAGAGAACGAGATTCAACCAAACTATCTAAGAGTCAAATTTGATTTAATCAAGACATATTATAACACAACAAATTCAATTCACCAGTGTAAAAATTCAACAAAAGAATGTTCATTGCCTTTTAATTTCTTCAGTTGGGAACGAACAGTTTTAGAATTACCATTTAGTGGTAATGATTCACAATGGAATGAGGAATACGTTGTTGTGTCACAGTGCGAGCCAAGAACTGCTGTTTATCTTGTGTGTATTATCACTGTTCCACTTCTGATTCTTCTCTTCGCATTTCAGTGAAATTTTTTAAAAATAAATGTATAAGTTTTTTTTTTGATCGAGTTATTAAAAATAACGGGGAAACAGTATTGAATTATAACATATCATCGCCCTGGAACCAAAAGGGCGTAAGTGATGTGTACTAGGATGATTTACGCCAGTTTGCCTCTATTCTGATGAGTATTTATATTTGTGCCTGAAATTATTAGAATTAGTTTAGAAAAAAAAAAAGAGTACCTCGATGATCAATTAATTGTGATTACTCATTTGTGATAATTATTGTACAATGTGCTAATGTTTAGGATTTAATAGCTACTGACGATATTTTTATACAGTGTGAAACGATATGTAAGGGAATAAAAATAAATACAATTTAAGAAATTTGTGTTTTTATGTAATTGTTTTTTTTTGGAAATTGTTTATTTTTTCCGAAGGCCTGGGTGGATTTAGAAAATTACATTTTCATTAATAAACAAATAATAAAGTCACTATACGAAATGTTTCGTTAAGACTGTTGCGGTGATTCTTTTTTGATTTCATTCATTTTCTGTTCATTTTCTGGTGCTTGAGCTGTTGTTTCTATGTATTTCGAAATGGAAAGGCTTCATAGAACCATTTTTTCGCTATTGTGTGATGTATTTGATGGGAATTTTGGAGAATATCTTAGAATTGAAGGGAAATAGGAGAAATTTTTGTGGAGACCTTTCTCTGGAGAGGAAAAAGAGAGCTCCAAAAGAAGTTATTATAAGAATTTCGATGTTTCTCATTGATTTCGCAATCGCACAAATAGTAAAATATGAAGATATCATGGAATAAAGTGGAATAAATAGATTTTACATAGGGGAAGGTGGGGTGTAATGAACACTCCGATTGAATGGTTCGAGATTAAAATTTTATGATGATTCCATTGAGAAGCTGAGGAAATTTTAGGCGAGAAACATGCGTCAGAAATTTTTTTTTTCGTTAATTTTTGGAAAAATATTGTTTTTTGACCAAGTTTTGAAGGGGTTTCCCTTTTTGAAAATCGAAGAAATTCCCTTTTTCGACGATATCTCCGGTTCTCTTGGTCATAGCGACCTGGGGCTGGTCTCAAATTGAAGGTCAGCTAATTTCCCATCGACTTATGTGGTTCAAATTTAAAAAAATCAATTTTTCAAATGTTTATAGGTCATTTTGTGAAAATCAGTTTTTGCCCTGTAAGCACTCAAAAAATTGATATGTTTTTTTTAACCCTCATAAATCGATGGGAGATGAGCTCACTTTTCATTTAAGATCAGCCCCAGGTCGCTAGGATCGATAATACCAGAGATATTTTCAAAAACAGAAGGGTTTCACTTTCAAATCTTGCGCAAAAAATGAAATTTTCGAAAAATTCCAAAAAATAATTTCGCGCATACGATTTTCATGAGAAATTTCCTCATCTTTTCAATGGAATTATCATAAAAAGCCTATCTCCAATATTTTTATCCATTTCGAGTAAATTTCATAGTATAAAATACCAAAACCAGCCCGTGTCCGTTTTACCCCACCTTCCCTCATGTCTTTTCCGAATATATCGGAGTCTGAACGAGATAGAGAAAATTTCATACTAATACTTTTGGCTTGAAATGGGATATTGAAGAAAATAAGTAAACAATACTAATTCATTGTCAAATAATCTTTTTTGCAGCTCTCATTGTCCCCTACGAAAAAGTGTCTATGAAAATTTCGATATCCCTTACAGATTCTGAGATATCACATAAAAATAAGACGAAAAGTGAAGTGAAATGGCATTATTGGATTGTTAGTTTTTTCAACAATATCTCATTGGAATTATGAAAGAAACGGAAAAATTTCGTCGAAAACATTCTTTGTTGCTCTGATTCTCCTCTCCCAAAAACAATGCATATTACCAAAATTTCGCTATCTCCCATAAATTCGCAGCAATTCTACAAAAAAAAACGAAAAAAAAGGCAACGAATCGATTTTGCCCGCGTTTTTTTCAGAAGATCTCAAAATTCAAGCGATGTATAAAAACTTTTAATAATAATCTTTTTTTAGCTCTGATTCTTCTCTACAAAAAATGTAATTATAAAAATCCGCCTATCTCTCAAAAATCCTCAGATATTCTAAAAAAAAAAAAACTTCTCCATAAAAATCGCAAATTCACGCTTGTCTCAATAATTAAAGTCTAAATTTTTTTTTCTTCTCATTAATAAACTCCGTGAAGATAACTCTGTAAATTAATCCTTCAGTGTTCTTACTCACTGATTTGTTGTTGCCATAATCCGCAGTTTTAATTTCCCCTTTGTTTCAATTCTTCTCGCACTTTGAGTAAGAAGAGGAGGGTGAAGAGGAGAAGAGGGGGGGGGGGGGGGGGGGAAGAACAGAGGCCCCTTGGCTGCGCTGTCGCAGAGCATTTGACCCTGGTGATAGCGCGAGTTTCAGAGGGATGGGCTACAAACTTGGGGGAAATTCGAAGGGGGCGGAGCATCGCTTATCAGTTATGAACACTCGTGACTTGTGTCCCATCACAAATGTGTTAAATATCATTAAAACAAACTATGTAATATTTTTTTTTTAAAGTATTAGTTGACATTGAAAATTGAAATTTCATTGGTTCTAATTTTTATGATTTTATTAATTAATTTTTTGTTGAATTTTTCAGAGGAATAATTTTTGCGGCTGATGAATTTAATAGAAATGGAGAAAATTGTGATTCTATTAATGCGATATGATTGGTACGTGTGGCTGGTGCAGAGAGATAAGGGAAAATTGATTTACCTCCCTCACGAGGTGGCTTTCGTCACTGGTACCCAAACCACTTGCTGATATTTCCCATGCAGAAGGGAATTTATCAAAATTCGGACTCACATTCAGACTCTCTTCAGGATCTCGGAAACTATTGGAATTAGGGGAATTTAGGAAGAGACCTTTTTTGTGGAAAATTTAATTCTCCGCGAAAAAGGTTTCTTGATGAATCCCTCTAACTGTAGTGGTTTCAGAGATATTTTGGAAATAATGAAGAGCAATTTTTTTTTACTTATTTTCTCGGGATTTTTAAATTGTTCTTGAATTGATTTTAATTGATGAATATCTCGATGAATATTGGGTTTAGGGAAATTTATGACGAGACATTTTTCGTTTGTTATTTAATTCTTCACAAAAAAAAAAGTATCTTGGAGAATTTCTCTAAACCCACTCGTTTCGAAGATATTCTCAAAATACTTGGAATTAAATCTTTCGAGATTTCTATTTGAAGTTGGAAAATCACGTGAACATTGTTTCGTGAATAACTATTGGGTTCAGGGGAATTTATGAAAAGCCTTTTTCTTTGTAGAGAATTAAATTTTCTAGAAAAAAAGGTCCAGAGGTTTATCCCTCTTGACCTGCTTGTTTCTGATATATTCGCAGTTGAAATCCAGATGCAATTGCTCGACTCAATTTTATCATTTGACAGAGTTTAATAATCAAAGGAAATAATCACCTGTAAGTTATTGTATTTGCAATTGATGCTTCAATATGTTCACTCTCGTGTTTCGGTGTGCACTGATGATGTGGAGTCAATGGAAGATTCAGAATTAATCCTTTACATTCGATTAATCGTTCTTCAGAGCTACTGAATGAACTCCAGAATTCCGAATTACTTCTGTCATTCATTGTTGTTTCATTCACACTGCAACGATCTTCTGCAATTCCATTTGGATGTAACTCTTCCTGAAACATCAATCCAAAGAAGAAATTCAACAAATGATTGAAAAAGAGGAAATCTATCGATCTCCGTTTGAAGTCAATTTTCCATAAGAATTTTACTTTTTTGAGTCAACATCATTCGGATTTATGAACACCTCACATTTTTATTGTAGAAAACTATTAAGCCCAACGTTCAATTCATCGTCACGTACCGTGTGGGAACCCTCAAAAAAAAACCGCAGAGGGGAAAAAACGAATTTGAACCCCAATTTTATTCATTTTTTTTTTCAACGATTTTATTGAAACTTGTATTTTTGCTGGAATACAATCAACGAAACGTGATATGTGATATTAATATAGATTGATCTGGTTTGATTCCAGTTTGAGCCCTCAAAAAGTGACCCCAGATTGACAACAATAGTGGCACTGGCACGTGCCACAGGACGATGGGAATTTTCGGGCGCGTGAGCAGGAGAAAAATCAACAGAGGGGCACTGCTTAAACTCTATTAGTCGAAGTATCAAAAAAATTAGGCGCTATAATTTTTTTTCTTATCTTTTTTTTCCTCACCTTCTTCTTCTTATCTTTTTTTTTTCTTATTGTTTCTCAGGAAATTTTTCTCCGGAAATCCTCTTCAAACTTTTGAAGTTTTTCAACCCTTGCTCCTCCTCCCTCTTTTATCTGGATGGAAACATGTGTCATCTATCTTTATCTTAAATGGGTGGAATTTTCCCGAAAATTATGAGAAAATTCACATTTCAAAAGTGTTCGTTAAATCAATTTTTTCGCTCAATTGGAGAATAAGAAAAAAATTGGGGAGATTATTTTGCGATTTTTCTTGAAATGAGTGGGCTTAGGGAATTTTTGCAAAAGAAAATTATGAAATTTTTTTTATGGAAAATTAAAGTGACAAATTGGCTTAAATTCAATATTTTCCGAGATCTTCATGAAATAACGTGAACTGATTCAGTTTTTGAAATCGAAAAAAATGTAAAAAAAAGTTTTTTTTACGAAAGATCTCCGAAATGAGTGGTTTTAGCGAGAAATGTCAAGAAACCTTTTTTATAGAAAATTTAATTTTCTATAAAAAAGATCTCCTCATAAATTTCCCTAAACCCACTATTTTCCGAGATCTCTTCAAAATAAGGGGAACGTGATTGTTCAAATTTATTGAGTTCGACGAAAAAAAATGAAAAATTCATGGTGTTTTTATTAATTTGACTTAGAGAATGATGAACGTGCTCGAGTTTATATCAAACCACTATCCCACGCAGATTGGCTGGTAATTGCGCTCCAATGAGCACATTGAATATCATTCTTTTTAAATCTGTGATGACACCCCTTGAAAAAGTCACTGTCACCCCTCTCAGTAACTGTCACAATACCAGGGGCACGTGGCTGGTGGCCACTTGAACTGCCATGTGGGGATCAAATGAGCTTATTATGATATCATATTTTATTAATTCCATATCAATTATTTATCATGAAAATGATAAAATTGAGATCCGGCGAAGTCCTTAAAAATCGGGTTCCCAGTTTTTCTCGAATATTTCAGAAACCGTTGGGTTTACAGGAATTTATCAAGAGATTTTTTTTGTAACCCATTAAATTTTCCATGAAAAAGGTCCAGAAGTGCATCTTCCTAAACCTCTTCTTTTCCCTCCTCTTTTAGTGCTCCATTACTACATTCGTCAACTCGATTAGGTAACAAGTTAGAACAATCACAATATTGAAAGAATAACATTAAATAATATTAAACAATTGAAAATGAGTTAAATGAACAATCAGTAAAATTAGATTGAAAAATCACTTAAAATTAAAATTAACACGAAAAACCAGTCAAATTCATAATTGAATTCATCAATTCAATTGAGTCAAATTTACAGAATCAATATGTTTCCAATTCAAAACTTGTTACTAAAATATTTTATGTTATCTTATTAGAATATGTTTTGAATAATTATAAAAGACTATACAGATTATTACAAAAAAATAGAATCCTGATAAAATATTTTGGAAATTATTGGATTTAAGGAAAATTGACTAGAGATATTTTTTATAGAAAAGATTATAGATCGAATCCAAATTTATTAAAAATCCCTTAATTTTTCTGATTTACCTCCATTTTTTAGGTCTAAAAATAATCAATTAATGATTAAACATTCATTAATTATCAGAATCCAAATATTTGCAAGGTTCTCTACAATATTTCCAATTTTTACCAATGTTTTAATAGCCAGTTTTCAAGACATCTTAAAAATCCCAATCTTTATCCCAACTGCACCTACATATCTCTTCTTTTTCTCGAATATTGCAGAAATTGTTAGGTTTATGGAAATTTACCACGATACCTTTTTTGTAGTCTATTGAATTCTCTACAAAAAAGATTATCAAGTAAATTGATAATTGTTCCAGATGACACCTCAAATGAGAGAAAAAATCTCAGAAATTTACTTTTTTTTTTTTTCTTTAATATCTTAGAAACGTTTGGCTTTAAGAAAAATTACCAAGAAACCTTTTTTGTGGAAAATTGGATTCTCGACAAAAAAGATCTCTTAATTTTTTTCTCTAAGCCCACTCAATTCGCAGATATTTACAATTGAATAAAAAATTTCAAAAATCTCCTAAATTTTTTTTTACTTTGCTTCATTTTTTATGATTAAGGATGATGAATTAATGATCAATCATTTACTAATTATCAGAATTCAAGTATTTCTTAGGTACCTTAAAATATTCTCAATTTTTTCCCAGTGTTATAATACCCAATTTCCAAATCACCTTGAAAAAACTCGTTAAAACCCAATTTTTATAGCAACTGTACACACATTGTACCCTGGATCCATACGAGGGATGCTGGAAATACGTGGAGTGTAAAATGGGCAGTCGTCAGTGAACTCCACCCACAGTAGCAGCACAGCTCCGCCTTCTCTGTAAATTCATTTTATCCCAAGGGTCACAAGGAGAAAAAGAGGACAGAGAGAGAGAGAGAAAGAGTGAAAGAAAGATTTTGCTGAATCTTTTGAATTAGTGAAATTTCGACTTTCGTCATTGACAGTTCGGCCTTGAGAAAAATCAGAGTATTTAACAAAAAAAAAAAATCTTTTTTTAATAAATTTTCAAATTATCGAAAAATTGATCGAAATGGTGAGTAATTTCGAATTTCGATTTTTTCAAAAATCTAAAAGAAAAAAAAAGGAATTTCAATTAAAATCTTTAATTAAAAAAGTGGAAAATGCGTGGGTGTATCATTGCCCAACGAAGTTCATGGACATTCGAAGCTAATTGGCTGATAGTAACTTCCTTTGGCTAATTAATTAATGAATCATGTGAATATAAGACAGAAAAAAAAATAGAAATCGAGAAAAATTAAATAATTCAATTGTTGTTTTTTTTTTAAATTCTATTTTAAATGGAATATTTACAGCCGATGTTAACGTACAATACTAACAATGGTGGTCTAGCGGATGGTGATGATAGATCACCAGCCACTTCAGTTGTTTCTGCTGATTGTGAGATGATTGATGATTCTGGTGATTCTCCAGAAACAACGAGAGACACTGAGGAAGAAACAATGTTTTCGGATGATTTTTATTCACATGATACTGATGATGATGATGATCAGAAGAAGAGAGATGGAATTTCAATGGTAAGTGCATTTTTTATCGATTTGATTATTAATTAATTATCGGATTCATTTATATTTTTTGTTAATATTCTGATTGTTTATAGGGATATTGGAAAATTATTAACATCAAATTATTGTCAAATAGCGATTTGACAATAATTTGATGTTGTTAATGAATTTTCCAATATTCTTATGAACAATCAGAATATTAATTACTAATTTTCAAAGAAAAATTTTTTTAAAATTTTTTTATTAAGTGAAAATTAATTTTTAATTATTATATTATTTATATTATATTTATATTTATTATATTATTCATTTCTATTATACTACATTATTTATATTACTATATTATTTTTAATTATCTATTTTTTTATTGAGTGAAATTTAGTGAAAATGGGGAAAATTAGGTTTTTATTACGGTTTTCGGAGTTCATCGCAGAAAATAAGGAAAATCGAGACATTTTTATGGAAATATTTTTTTTTGAGGGGGATAAGAGCTAGAAAATAAGTTACTACAAATTTTTCGCTATCTCTCTTAGTTTTCAGGATATTTTTAAAAAACTTAATGAGATTTTCGTTAAAAGTTGATGAATTCGTTTTACTTTCTCAGTTTTTCAAATATATCTCGAAAAATAAGTGGGATAGGGAAATTTTGTAAAATATTTTTTGTAGCTTTTAAAATTTTCTACAAAAAAAATCACTCCAAATTTTTTAATATCTCTCCTGAATTTCGAAATATTTTGAAAAAAAACTGGAAATGAGATTTTTATCGATTGAATTATGAAAGATTGGCTTTTATTGCGATTTTTGTGATTTTTCTCGGATACTGAGCGAAATATGGAAATTTTTATAGACTTTTAGATTTTTTTGTAGAGAAGAATAGGAGCTACAAAAAAAGTTCATATAGATTTTTCGCTATCTCTCTTAGTTTTCAGGATATTTATAAGAAACTAAATAAGATTTTTGTTAAAAATTGATGAATTCATTCTACTTGTTCAGTTTTTTAAAGATATCTCGAAAAATAAGTGAGATAGGAAAATTTTGTCGGAATGTTTCTCGTAGCTCTTGAAATTTTCTACAAAAAAGCTCACTACAAATTTTTCGCTATTTCTCCTAAATCCCGAAATATTCCAGAAAAAACGGAAAATATGATTTTCCTTAAAAATTGCTAAATTAATTTTACCCGTTGAGTTTTTTTGGCGAAAATCTCGGAAACTAAGCGAGATAGGTGAAAATTTTTGGGGAAATTTTTTTCTAGCTCTTCTTTTTTTCAACATAAAAGGTTATCAGCGAAATTTTCCTATCTCTCACATATTCTGAGATATTTTTCAAAAACTGAAAAAACAATCTAAGAAAAAAATACATTTTTTAATTTTCTTTTTCTACTCAACTCCCCCGACTTCTTCAAGATCGATGGGGCTTCCTCCTTCGGCACTAGCATCACAATAACAGCATCAAACGCGACTTCAACCCTGAACACAACTTCAGTTGCTTCTGACAACGTCGAAGTAGGTGGAGATGGTGTTAGAAAATTATTCACAAACAGCAGAGAACGCTGGAGGCAACAGAACGTCAGTGGTGCCTTCGCCGAATTAAGGAAACTAGTGCCAACCCATCCTCCTGAGAAGAAGCTCTCGAAGAATGAGATTCTGCGAATGGCGATTAAGTGAGTCTATTTATTTGGAGGGTAAGGTACTATCCCAGCGAACTTGAGTACAGTTAAGTCTTTATTTTTTGATGCCGTATCAAAGATGATATTTTTTTACATTTTTCTGAATTTTTTCATAATTTTTGTCCGTGTAGTTTATGAGATATGAATTATCAAAGTTACTGAAAATACCGGTGGTGGGGATGAAACGCTCTAAATCGGACAGAAATGACGAAATTACTAAAAAACCACACGGTTGATCCATTATTTAAAAACAATTGACGAAGAGAACGACATTTTAACTAAATAATAGAAGAAAAAAATATTCAATTCATCGTATAGTTATCGAGAAATTTTAATTAGAAGGTAATCGTAACTATTCGCCTCTCTCTCTATCCCATGCATGTGATAGGAGATTAGTAATGTAAGAAAAAATCGAGAAACAAAAAAAAAATTATATTCACAAGCTGAAGATATGACTTTCGAATAGTTTAATCACTTTTTCGGGTAAATTAAAGAACATTTTCCCGAATCATCAGCAATTAATTGGAAACTAATCTACAAATCCTCATTTTTCTCTGTTTTATCGACCGTACTCTGGGATATTGCCTTAATTGAGTAACGAATTGATGAAATGAGACGCATCAATTTCGGGTGATTTAGTTTTTTTTAAATATCTCGAAAAATGAGTGAGATAGAGAAATTTTGTAGAAATCTTTTCTGTAGCTCTTAAAATTCCCTACGAAAAAGGTTCCCTACAAAAATTTCCATATCTCGCTTAGTTTCCGAAATATTTCTAAAAAACTGATTCTCGCAAGATAAATCATTTTTTTCCACTGTTTTAACTAATAATCATGATTTCATTGATATCTCCGAAACTATCAAGTTTAGAAAAAAATGTCCAGGCATCATTTTTATGAAGAATTGAATTCCCTACAAAACACGTTTCTTGACATTTTTCTCTAAACTCACCCCTTTTGGAGATATTCGCAAATTAAACTCCGCACATTATTTCTGTTCCAATTTCCACTTTTTAATGTTTTCCTGATGAATTTTCAGATACATAAGATTATTAACAAACGTATTAGAATGGCAAAAGGCACAGGATCACAACAACATAAGAATAAAGTGCGAGCCCCTCCACTTCATATCATACGCATCATCAAATCACAAAACTCAGAATAAAGAAGTGAGAATTGGAAGGAATCATCAAAATCGTAAATATCAACTGAATTCCCAGGTTCAATGTGATAAAAATGGTAACGATTTATTGATAATTGCACCGAGTATAAAGCCAAATTCCCATTCAATCAGCTTACAAAATCATCAGCGTTCGTCTTCGTCAGGTAATTCGATTATTCTACAAAAGTCGAGTAGAATTATTCAGAATGTGAATGTATTGATTAATGAAAATTGTAGAAATAATATTTACAGTGAAAAAAGAATCAATAAATTTGATAGAGACGATGATGATAGTAATAATAGTAATAGAAGCATGAAATCACCAGGACTGAAGAGAATAAAGGTGACGGCATTTGAGCAATCTAAGAATTTGGAAAATTAGGGGAACTGTGTAATAATTTATGTTGTTATGAATGTCTCAAAAATCACTAGATTTAGGAAAAAATGTCAAGAGAGATTTTAATTCCTCACAAAAAAGGTCTCCTGACATTTTTCCCTAAATCTATTAGTTTTCAAGATATTCACAAAATAATTCGCATTTCTTAGACTTCTGAAAGAAAATAATTTAATTAAAATATTAAAGATTTTGTTCTTTTCCTCGTAATTAACGTGAAAATACATTTATTGTAATAAAAATATCATTTCAGTATTTATCAATAAAGTTTCTTTATTTATCCTAAGTAATTCATCTTGAAAATAAAGGAATTTTAACAGAAAAAGTTGAATTTATGAGAAAAGTGAGAATATCTTTGGAAATAATAGAAATGGGACAATTTTTATGAAAACCTTCTTCGTAGAGCGGGATGGGAGCTTCAAAAAAAGTGTCCCTGAAAAATTCCTGTACCTCGCTTCGATCCCGGGATAGTCGCGAAAATGTGAAAATAAGGGATTTATCCTCGAATAAACTTTTTTTTCATCATTGATTTTTTGTTTCGTTGTCCAGATGAATTAATTGTTCTGGCCCCAAATGGCACATTTCTTGTTTGGATTCATCGGTGAATTAATAGAACAATTGAATGCATCACTGAATTCTTTCATATTCGATAAAACACCGTTAATTCTGAATTTCGGTGGGGAGTGGTTGTCGTCATATAATATTTTCACGTAATTTCGAAAACTCGGTTTTGTAGCTGAGCACCATAACTGTCGAACATTGAGAAAAAAATCATGTAATTATTATGTGGCTTAAGGGGGTACATACACCTGAGCTTTTCAAAAAATCGATTTATTTTTCTCTACGAATTCTTTTTCTCCAAACTTCTGAGAATTTTTCGAAAAAAAACATGCAATAATTCCCCTCCGCTAGAAAGTTATGGCAATAACTCTTTTGAAGTCAAATTTGCAACATTTTTTGAAGTTTATCCATGCATGACCGTAAACACTAATGATAATTCGAAAAAAAAAAATTCTTGTTTTTTTATAGTTGGAAGATCAATAAATGGTATGAATTTGAAAATTTATTTTTTTCTTCACCCTATAACCTAAATAAAGAGTTTTTAAATTTGCGTTTTTAATTTTCAGTCTATCTTCAAGATAAGGCTCAAGCATTTGCCTGGAGTCATAATGCAATAAATTACAATCACAATTACAATTACACGTGATTAAGCATGATTGGGAGAAAAAATAGTTGATTTTTTTCATAAAATCGTTAATAACAATTTATAGAAGATGAGATTCTCAAATCTGATTTAGCGAATCTGTAAAGAATGCAATGAGGAATAAAATGAGCCCTAAAAACAAAAAATTGATTGAAAATTGAATTTTTTTTATTATTCATCAAGATTTGAAGGAATGTAAAAAGTCATGGAAATTTTTCAATTTCCAATTAATTTTCTGTTTCTAGGGTTTATTTTATTCCTTATTACATTTTTTACAGATTCACTGACTCAGATTTGAGAATTTCATCTTGTATAAATTGTTATTAACGATTTTATACAAAAATTTAACATTGTTCCGATTGTACCTCTCAATCATCCTGATGATCGGTGGAAAAATGAAATCAAAACATATTCATGTAGGGTGAGTGGTCCAGTGGTTGAACGGATAAAACTCGTCAGACGCCAGTGATCGAACATAACAAATTCGATAATTGCTGATATATTCAACATTTCCATAGGCTCTTTTTTTATTGGTGAACGAATACGACTCGACTCGAATCGAATAGTGAAATTCCATTCGATTGTCAAATCGAAGAATCCGATTTAAAAATCTAATATTTGATTTTTGAATCGAGTATTCGAAAATTAAATCATGCGATTCGGAGATTCAATCGAAATTCACTATTCGATTCGATTCGAGAGGTATTTGCTCACCCCTAATTGAGAATCGAATTTCGGATCGAACTTGCGAATATTCGAATTTTTAATCGATTATTCAAATTTCGAATCGAATATTCGATTTTAGAATCGACCCTGGCGAACCCCTTGATTACTCATATCGATATGTTCATTCAGTCGATCTTTAATCGGTCAATGGTCGATATAAATTCTGAAATCTTTCAGAAAAAGGATATAGATCGACTTGGACAGGTGATGAATTCGAGTCGATCATTTTTGTTTTTCAAAAGATTTTAGAATCCGTATCGACCATTGATTGATGAAAGATCGACTGAGTGGACATAGCGATATGGGTACACGACCAACGATCGACACCCCAGCAACAAGTCCGTTAGGAAAATTTTCGAATTAAAAATCGAATTTTCGAATTCCGAATATTCACATTCGAATTTCGAACATGAATATTCGAATTTCGAATATGAATATTCGAATTTCGAATCGAATTATTCGATTCGAAGATCGAATCGAATATTCGTATTCGATTCACTTCGAATTTTTCGTCGTGTCGATTTATTCGCTCACCCCTAAAGAGTCTTTTTTTAGTTGATGAACCTTATATTGTGTTTCAAAGATTAGAAAAATAATATTTCGCTGCATTACCAATTTTTTCCAGGATAAAAACGTTGAACAGTTCGATCACTGGATCAATCCGAACACTGGTCAGCTCACCCTACTTTATACTGAATAAACCCACCCCAGAGCTTAGAAGTTAATGAAAAACTTCGATATTCTTCAATGACTTCGAATGTGAAGAGGCCAAGTTTCTGATTTTTCCTACCAAATGATCTTCCAGCTGATCGCATTTGTTTCTTTTCCTTTTCATCAACCCTCGCGGAATAGTTTAAATTCTTGACTCCTCCGAATTATTCAATTTTTTTTTCAAAGAAAGGGATTTTCAGGAACATGTACTTGACCACGTTTTTTTTTACAGAAACTTCAGTTTCCCCCTCTTTTTATCCTAAACTTGATACTGATACCTGATACTTTCCGGGATGTTTTCACTATAAACACAATTTTCTACAAAAAAATCTACTCACATTAGCGTAAGCCAAGAAAAATAATTGTTTATCATTATGAGATTCAAGACCAGGTAATTTTAATTTCTGATCTTCCAAAGCTGCACCATCCTCATACGCTTTGTACGCAATTTTCAAGCCATGCAGATCTGCAATATTCTCACGCATTGTATGATATCCTCTCACCTGAAAAAATATATTTTTTCTATTCAATTCAGTAGCGAAGAGATAACAAAAGGATAAGTCTTTTTTGTATCATTCACTTTCTTGAAAAAAATGTCTCAAAAGCTAATGGAGATATGCCCTTTTTGTCTTGATCCATTTTTATAGTTCTCGAAATGCTCTACAAAAAAGGATTGAAATAAAAAAAGGCGTATCTCCCTTAGTTTTGGAGATATCCCATTGAGAATGATCACAAAGCCCTGTCTTACTTCTTCACTACTGAATTATTCACGACACGGAAAAGTTTTTTTGTTGATATAATTGTACCTAACCCTCTGAAGACAAACTCCTAGCAATCCCTGTCGTGTGAACTAGAGAGAGGGAATAGCCAATCGTGGGCACGCGTTCACTGTGTTAGTGCGTGACGTCATGAGATGGCTGCCCCCTCTCCTACTATCCCATGCCCGTACAGAGCTCGTGAACGTGTGGGTCCTGGCTGGTTATGATTTTTCTTATATTTTTTCTCGTTTCCAAGTTCATAATAAAAATAGAAATTTATGATAGAATTGTTTAGACTAAGAAAAAAGTGTTTGATTTAAAAATACTATTTACTGGAGAAGAAATAATGGAGACGCGTCAACAAAAACGGAAATTAAAAAAAATTCATCTGCAAAAATTCTTCCAGTTATAAAAGTGAAGAACGAAAAAAATTCCATCAAAAATCCTTCTTCGTCGAAATCGAAGAAAATACATGTTTTAAAAGAGTCCGCTGTCTCAAAACCGATCCATCTTTTATTTATTTTTCCCGGTTGATTGTATTTTTTTTCAAGCAGTGATTCGCCCGGCCCCCCGTGTGATACGCCGGCACTGGATGTTGCGCCCCACCATGGGGTCGAGTCACTCATCCTTCGGTCTGATTCAGTGGTGGGGAGACGGAGTTTGTCTTCAGAGGGCTAATTAGATATATTTAGATCTCAAAAAGTGCAAAAAAATCTAAATTTCAGATCTGAACAGATCCAATTCTATCAAATTTCAGTTCTGCCAAGATCTGAATATACAGTTGAACCTGGATAAGCAAGAGTTGAAGGGGATGAGAAATTTTTCTCTCTTATAGAGGTTTGTCACTTATCCGAGTTCCTCACTTATAGAGGTACAGGAGTAATATTTCTCACTTACAGAGGTATGAAAAAATTAGAGTGCTAAATATGTGAATATGTAAGCAAAATGTAAATAGATTCCCAATGACAAAAAGTGGGAGTTTTTCACAATTTTTAGTTTATCATTCAAGGAAAATACTCTAGTTTTCCATTTCGATATTTCAGAACTTTCCTCAGTGAATGATACTCAGTAATTGTTATGAGTAATCAGTAACCTGCAAAACAAAGTACTATACACATTGGGTCCATGAAATTGACGAAACGTCATAAGCAAAAGAAAACTAATACATTCGACTTTCGGTTATAGAGGTAAAGGGTGAAGGATAGTCTCAGTTCTAGAGGTTCGGATATTGAAAATGACTCTCTTAAAGAGGTTTTTATTTCTCATTCAAAGAGGTTTTTGTGGGTTAAAATGGAGGGATCTGTTAATTATTCTCACTCATACAGTTTCCTCGCTTATCCAGTTCTCATTTATCCAGATTCGACTGTATATAATTATATCTGATGCAGATCTGGGCCATTCCGTTGTGGGTTTTTCAGATCTCATTAGATCTGGTCAGATTCACTAGCATATCTGCTTATATCTGCATAGATATGACGTCATATCTACCGAGATATAACTGTCTATCCAATTATATCAAAAAGAAATTTTCCCGGGTATTCAGCATCGAAATCATAATGAATGAGGGGAAGGTGAGGTGAAATGGACATAAGGGGTAAAATTGACACGTGTTAATTTTTGTATTTGATATTATGAATATTATTCGAATTCGATGGAAATATTGGAAATAATTAGCAAGCTAAGGAAATTTCCCATGAGAATCACATTTCAGAAGTTATTTTTTTGAATTTTTTAACAATTCCTTTTTTTGCTCAAGATTTGAAGGTGAAAACTCTTCTGTTTCTGAAACATTTCAGTTTTTCGGGAATACCTCTGGTTCTATTGGTCGTAGCAACCTGGGGCAGATGTTAAATGAAAGATGAAGTCATTTCCCATCGATTTGTGTGGTTTAAAAGAAAAATTATAATTTTTTCAGGGCAAAAACTGATGTTCAGAAAATGGGCTATAAATATTTGAAGAATTGATTAAAAAAACATATTTGAACCACATAAATTGATGAGAAATGAGCTCATCTTCCATTTGAAACTGTTTGAGATTAATTTTTGTCAGTTTTCCAATGAAATCATTAGAAAATCTCTATCTCGAATCGTTCAATTGGAATGTCTATTTTGCTCCATCTTCCCTTACTTACATATAGCGTGATGTTCTTTGTTTCATAAATTTTGTATTCATTATATTGTTCAACGAAACACTGAGCTTTTGATGCAAATTTATCTTTTGTTGTATTCGACCAACAGCTTGATAGTCCATTTTTGTCAAATTCGGCTCCAATATCATCATACGCATGAGCTAATTCATGTCCAATTACACTGCCAAATGTTGCATATCGAAGAGCACTAAAAAGATTAAGTGAGAAAAAAACTTGATCAATAATCATTTTTCTCAGAAATATCGAAAAACAGAATGAGTCAATTTTGATTTCATTTAATTTCAGAGAATATGTTAGGAACTGAGCAAGATAACAAAATTTTCGTCACGGTCTTGTTTTGTAACCCTTGAAATTTTATACAAAGAAGGATTCAGATAAAATTTGCGCTATCTCGCCTAGTTTCTAAGATATTCTCCAAGAACAAATGATCAATGAAATTGATTAGTTTCGTTTCACTTTTCCAGTTCTGAATTTTGCATAAATATATGTGGAAATCGGTATGGCGATATTTTGAGATTTGAGATAATATTAATTAATAGTGTACCGTGGAATATTTTGACTGAATTGTGGATTTTGTGCCAATCCTGCAGTGAGTACTATATGAAAAAAAAAATAAAAATGTTGAAATCGAAATTAAGAACTTTTTCTATTATTCTCGGGATAAGATTTTCAGATCTGATCAGATCAAATTGGATCTAATTAGATCTGATTAGATCTAATCAGACCTAAACATTTTTCCCCGGGTTATTATAACAGCATAATGTAGATTATTACTGAGTGCATTAAAGGACGGAGAATGAGACGCGATCATTTCCAAAGGATCTGCCGCAAATCTGTGGTGAAATAATTTAATTTTATGATCAATTCATATATAGATAGTGAAGAGGTGACAGAAGATAATTAGACTCATATTTGTTATCCTTTTTCAGTAAATATTTTGGAAACTAAGCGAGATAGGAAAATTTGTATGATAACCTTTTTTGAAGGCCTGATCGTTTTCTTCAAACAAGGTAATCCTGAAAATTACGGGATCTCGCTTAGTTCCCGAAATATTCTCCAAAAAAGTACTAGGACAATGTGAAGTCACATTTTAGTTTTGACGTTTTGTGATAGAAATCATGGGAAATAATTAGGACAGGTTTTCTTTGATAATTTGTCAATTCTTGACCAGGAATTTTCTCAGTTCTTCGATAGAATATAGTTGAAAAAAACATCATCTCAAGCTGTTCCATCAGAATTTCAATTTTCTCCTGAATTCAAAATAAATAAAATCATCACCGATTTTTGTCAACGGGTTTGCCAAATTCTTTCAGCGACAAATTCCAGTTGAATCTCCTAACTTCAATGATATTCTCCATGAAATCCTCATTTATTATACACTGTAAATCATAATCTTTCCATAATCTTTCAGTAAAAAAACAAGGAAAAAATTATTAAATAATTATTAGAAAATCAAACCTCTTCGTAATGATCATCTATTGCCGAATTATCATACCAATCTGGATAACCGATTAAATATTTAGTGGCTGATAATTTGTCCCGTAGAATTTTCTTCTCTTCAGGCGTTACCCAAAGAGTCTTATCGAATATATTATAGGCAGCCTGTGATGCAGCAGCAGCGAAGTCATGTACCTGCAATCACCGAATTAATTCTGAATTACTTTGAATTAATGAGGATTGCTTCAGTCAGTGCACTTACGAATTCTTTTTTTTTCTTCGGAAAATGAAGTTTCATGTATTCATAATTCAGCGCATGCTCCAGACCCGATGTTACCAGACACAGTTTATTGCTGAAATATTGAATCATGAAGTGGAGCGAAAAAGAGGAATCGAAATTTGATAAGTTGCGGAGGAAAATTACAATAGAATTTTTTCAAGTGTGAAGATTTCCGCGAAAAAATTGAATCGGCAGTAATGTATACATACTGCAGTGTCTTCATGATTTTCTTTCGAATTTTTAAAGGACGCTTCACTCCGAAAAAAAATTATGGTTCATTCTTGAAATTAATAAACTGATGTTTCAAGAATGTCACCAAATTTGTTTTTGAGCATGAAGGCCTTCACGGGAAATTTGCAAAAAAATGGACAATAATTCGAACATGCCAGAGCATTTTCCGGCTTTTTTTTTCCAGATTTTCTCAATGAAACCTTCACTCGAAAACAAATTCTGGTTCATTTTCGTAATCGATGACCTCGTTAGAAATTGCATTAGAAATTAATTAAATAGTGAAATGGATTTTTCATGCGGAATTCTTCAAAGAACGTCTCTCTCTACCAACCGATTTTTTTCGATTCCGGAGAAACCATTGAGTTCCAGTAATTTGTCTCCGATATCCCTCAATTTTTTCGAAGAAAATGGTAGCATTTCATTGATGAAATTCCATTGCACGTAGTTAACTGAAAGAAATATATTTTTTTATTGAATTTAATAAGTTGAAAACAATTAGTTCAGATCTCCTGATAGCAGCACTTATTCATTAGCATAAAACAATATGTTTACCAATGGTTCGCAGAGGTGTTGCATCCAGAAGCTTCATCACACTCGTGATGTAATTCTTGTCTGGAATTACGATAGTATCACTTCCTCTGAGATGAATCCCCGTATCTTTGAATACACTTTGCAAAAAATCGATCCACTTCATCTACAATAATTCATATTATATTATTATCAGGAGATGCGGTAGCATCTCTCGACAAGTACGACCCTAACACTCTGCCAGGCAAAGGCTACCGCACTCCTATACGGCTAAATAGGATTCGAAAAAATTCAATAATTTTTTCTACAGTCAAAATTCTATCTCGTGAGATGATTTTTCGGTAATATGTTGCTATACCATTATCTTCGGATTTTTGTAAAAAAAAATTGAAAAAACGATATTTTATTATCGATTAAAAACGTTGGCCAGAATTCTTCTCCAAATCGAACTTTCTTTGGGACATTGTAACTGTGTTAGTGCCTCATCGACACTACACGGAGAGAAATTCTGACGAAAATATAATGAAAGATCTGAGTGAAGAGTACCGAACCATTCCGGAATCGTGGGACATTTCGTGATGTGTACAAAATATTGAAAAAATTCCATGGCCATTTTTCACAGGAGTACATCAAAAAGTCACATCTGAACATGAAAAATGGCGCTGTTAGCGCGTCAAAAATTACTGAACCATGTTCGTTAATTTCTGACGCGCTAACAGCGCCATTTTTGATGCTCAGATGTGACTTTTTGATGTACTCCTGTGAAAAATTTCCATGGAATTTTTTCAATATTTTGTACACATCACGAAATGTCCCACGATTTCGGAGAGTTCGGTAATTTTTAGCGAGACCTTTCGGGACTTTTTACTGATAATTTCTTTCCGTGTACGTAGAAGCATGCATCACACAAACGCACGCAGTAAACATCAAACGCGCTTGGCTTTGGATGGAAATATCTCGAAAACTATTAAAAATTTATCGAGACATGCTGCGAATAAAATTTAGGGGATAAATTAACGAATATAATAAGCAAAACCCCGTGCTTGTACGACTTGTAGTTTCCGAGATATTAATTTTTTACTGAAAAGTTTAACAATGACGTGCGAGACTTAAGAAAAAATTACAGAACTTTGATTTTACCGACCGTGTATAGATTATTTTTATTTTTCGCTCACTAATTAGAGCCTCGCGCGTTATTTTCGAATTTTTCATTGGAAAAATCATATTCCAGAAACTAAGAGTCGTAGGATAATGGGGTTTTGCTCATTCTGTTCCTTAATTTTTTCTCTAAATTTCATTCACAGCATGTCTCGATAAATTTTCAATAGTTTTCAAGATATTTCAATTCAGAGTCAAGTCGATCAGCACGCGTCTAGATTCGATTTAATCCATCTCTATTACATTGATCATTTATAAATAAAAAAAGAAGTGAAATGGAAGAAAAAACAACGCCAGTGCGTTTAAAAAAAACGTCGACAAGTACGCGCTCCGATTTTATTGGAAAAAAAAAAATATTAAATGAGAATAGTACAAGTCCGGCGATCTACTTGTGCATTACTTTTTCAAATTAATTGATCATCTTATTATTCGAATACTATATGAAATTGGCATTGTACAATGAATTTGAAAAATTGAATAGTAAAGAAATTAAACGAAAGAAACGTACTTGGTATACCTGTAATCTGTGTTTTCACTTGGTACACCAAGTACGTTTCTTTTGTTTAATTTCTTTACTCTTCAATTTTTCAAATTCATTATACAATGCCAATTTCATCTAGTATTCGAATAATAAGATGATAAATTAATTTGAAAAAGTAATGCACAGGTACTATTTTCATTTCATATTTTTTTTTCCTTTGCAATTTTTATATCTATATATATTGAAATTTTCTGGAGTGGAGTAAATTTTCTTACAACGAATTTTTTTTTCTCACTGTAGTTATACTGGGTGGGCTCTGGGCCACAGTCCCGGATGGCCACCACATGGCACTAGCTAGTGTTATCGATAATTCTAGAATGATGACTAATCGGACATCATGACATCATCGATGAATCTGATAGCTTTGCAGGACTTGATGATGTTATTGATGACGTCATCATTCAAAAGGTTTCCAGAACACCAGCGACATCTGATGGCTGTACGGGACTTGAAGACATCATCGTTCAAGAGGTTTCCATGATACCAGCGTCATCTGGCAGTCATGTGGGAGTTGATGACATTATCGATGACGTCACCATGCCAGATGAGTCATTGATGACTCACAGTCTTGGTTAGAACCTGGAGTCATTAATGACGTAATAGTTCTAAGAAATTTCGGAAACACTAGTGTCATCTGGTGGCCATACGGGACTGTGGCCCAGAACCCGTCCAGTATATCTACTTATTATTATTATTATTATTATTATTTTATAGTTACAAAATTTCAAAAATAGAAAAGGTTCGACCTTCACTTTCTGATGAAAAGAGAAGAATTTGAAAAAATATCAAAAAATCAAGAGTAATGCATAATTTCTACGTGAAATTTCCTCATTTCTCCAATGAAAACAGAAAATTTCCATCACAAAACGCTTCTAACAAATCCATTGTACCTATTTTATCCCTAACTTTTTCAGCTAAAACTGGAGTAATTCATAATTACCCTGGAATTATCACTGCGTGACTGATTATTAAACCATTCTTGATAATCATCAATGGTCATCAAGTTCTCTTCGCTAATTGGATGGTACTCAATCCGTGAGGCATAAAGAATCTGCGAAAAAAAATAGTTGGAGGGATTAAATCAGTAGCGATGAGATGAAACAGAATAAATTCATTTCTATCATCAGTTCTTTGAGAATGATATGTTGGAAACTAGGCGAGATAGAGTAATTTGTTTCAATTCTTTTTTTGTAGCTCTTGAAATTTTCTACAAATAAAGGTTTAAAGAAAATTGCTCTATCTCGCTTAGTTTCCGAGATATTCTACAAAAAAGTATTGTAGCAAAATCGTCCTAGCTCGCTTAGTTTCTGAGATATTCTCTTCTCTTCTCTTTCTTCTATTGAAATGCGAATAAACAATTCGTCTCATTACCTCGTTCATGGAAATCTGAAAATCAACCAAATCATCAACATCATTCTTCAAGTCCCAAATGGGTATGGTGCTGTTACCCTCTGATACCAGAATCTCGACAATTTTAGTGATATATCCGACATATTTTGATACTCTTGAAGAATTTCGTGAGTTTCCGAGGAGAACCGGAGTGATACTGTCTCCTCCCAGGGCATCAACCTGCATGAAAGACAATATTATTATGATTCAACTTTTTCTGTTATGAAAACAAAATTTAACCACTACCGGAACAAAATGAAGTTATATTTCTGTACAAATGAAGATCTTCACTAAAAAATCTGGAAAAATTCGTGAAGATGCTTCAGCATGTCTCCATTGTTGGTGATTTTTTTTTCAGATTCTTTCGTAGAGGTCACCATTCAGAGTATTTGACAATCGCTAGACTTACAATTGAGAAACCGTCAAAGAATTAAATTTCGGAAAAAATAGTAAACTCCTTAAGAAATGCGGTTTCCCGAAAATAATTAATTTTATCCCAGAAACTCACGTAGAGAAAGTTGAAGCTCGAATTCATTTCCGTTGGATATACTTTTATCCCATAGAATAATGGAAGACCCATTTTTCTCGTGTAGCCCTCATGCATCTTATGCAGCAAATTGACATCCGGCGTCCACTCATCAGCTGGCATTATCATAGGACAGTCCCCATATTTCCACAATTGTGATAAAATTGTTTTTACTCCATTTATTTCAATTGCAGCTGAAAGACAGAAACTGGCATCAATATTCACTCCTCAAGCGAATATCTCGGAGACTAAGCGAAATAGTGAAATTTTTGTGGAAATTCTTTTTGTAGAGCGAGAAAAGACCTACAAAAAAGGGTAGCATGATGAATATTGTGTGTCCTTAGGCCCAGGTGCATAAAGTTAATCACCGATTAGTAGCAGCCAGTTAACTGTGCTGCCGCAGTTAAGCGACAGGTGGAGTTAATTTTCTGCGATTAACTTCAGTCAGTTAACTAGGCGCGATTAAAAGATTTCAAGGTGGCGTGATTGAAAACGCTCGAAAACCGCTCAAAATAGTTACGGACTGATGACCACTGTACCATAACTGAATGAATTGTTTCGTTTTCATTAATTTGGAGCTGAATGAAACACATTTTCCATTCAGTTATTGGTTATGATTCCAGCTGCCACTTGGGTAGCCATCTTTAACTATCACCGAGCGAAGTTAACTGCCTAAAGTTAACTCTACATATAACTGCGACAGCTCCATCAGTTAATCGACGATTAGCGCTAATCGAGCTTTATACACCTGGGCCTTAGTTTCTGCGATATTCAGCAAGACGTGATTTCAGATGAAATCGATTCAAGACAGTATCCCAGAGGACGGTCGATAAAACAGAAAAAAATGGATCTCAAATCGTGTATTTTCAATCATCTTCTTTTTGTTAGCCTATTTGCCTTCCACTGACCACTCAACTATCACTTAAAAAATTGCCTAGTTTTAAACAAAGTCACCACAAAAATTACGCTATCTCACTTAGTTCCTGAAATAGTTTGAAAAAGCTAGGAGCTTCATGAATTTTTATGATTTTTTGTGATAAAAACGTAATTTTGCAGTACTCACCCACATACATACAATTCTGGTACATTTTTCTGACCTTATGGAAGGCTCCAGAAGGATTCATTAGTCTCACACTACCATTTAGAATATCTGGAGCATGTCAGAGCGGTTTTCACCATAAATCAAATTTTCCGCAGATTTATAATTTAAAAAAAAAATTTCGCTCCAGCTTAAGGTAGTTCAGACGAATTAGGGTTCACGTTTAACATTATATTTTTCCTAGCTCCGTTTCTGACTGTATGTAAGCATGCGACAACCTCTGTACAACTCTTTTTGACACCAGAGAAACGAAACCAGGAAATGTACTACTCTTACCTGTACCCAGGACCACGGTGATGACATGGTAGTGCGACGGCCCCAGAGGGAAGACCTCCGCATCATACACCTAAACAACTGGGTAACTGCAGATGAACATTGCAAAGTTACGACACCTCCGCTCACCTCTATTGAGCATTAATAAATTTTAAATTAAACTTTCGTTTATAATATTACCACAACCATCTTCACACTTGTAGCATGCATATGTGCTGACAAGTAAATTGTGTAGACGGCGGTGGACGTCAATATCTGTGCATCAACTAATAGCAGAGTTTCAAGATTCAAGACTGAAAGGACCAAATGAATTGGATACAAGAAGTTATTCCGGATCTTCATAGATGCTGATAAGTCGAAGGAACGCGTTCATACGTTCAGGAACCGAGTAGGTTCTTCCAAAGAGGTATCTACTCACTCTTCTTGAGTACCTTGCCGATTTCATCCCGTATTTGAGAATGTTGGCCTTTAGCTCTCTCCAGCTCCTGTCAATGGACTGAGTATTAGCGCCATTTCTTGGGTTGACATGGTGAACCTTGTGATTTACCCTCACATGGTAGTAGCCATGCTCGGATAACCCTCGGTACCCAGACCAACAGTCTGACTGGATTATTGAACCCGGTCTAATGAATCTTCGGATAAGTCCAATGAGAGTATCAGCATCACGATTGGCGATTGGTACGATGATCATCCGTCCAGTCTCCTTCTCGATGCAGCCGAACACCTACTGGCCTCCCTTGACCGGTCTGCTTCTAGCCAACTTTTTTCCGCCCAACTTCGTCTCATCAACCTCTATGACTTGTCCCATACCTCCCATTCGTTCATTATTTCCTTCACTAGTCCATAAAAGAAGTCTGTCGTTAATTTTGGTAACCCAGAACCTGACAGTTTTTGTAGACAGTTGTGTCTCATACTTTATCTGCCTCTGAGTTATCTTGTCAATATTCAAATATAGATTGATGATCTTGAGAATGCTGCCGACACTAGCAGATTTGAAGCCATGCAGCGTTCTTCGCATAGTTTCCCGAATCCCGTTAGAGGTCTTAAAAAGCGGCATGCGCATGTGCAATGCGCCCTTAGGCCGAGTTCGGGGAAGGCTAAACTCGAGTTAGCTAACTGGACTCTGAAGTTGAAGTTAACCCTCTGAGGTCAAATCCGTAGTAACCCGTAGTGCGGCTCCTAGAGTGGGGCTAACCAATGAGCGTACAGTACGCTATAAACTTACATGCGTCCCACTCCATGTCATAAACGGCCAGGTTTGGAGTGGGGAAACCAAAATCGGCCTCAGAGGATTAAAGTTAGCCCCTCCACAATCAAAAATGGGCAATAGTATGCCAAAAACATAGTATAAAACGTGAACCCCAATTCGGCCGAACAATGTTAAATTGGGAATTCCTTTCGCTGACAATTTATACGTACTTATCAAGTGTTTCTTCACACTTTCCCTGAAAATTTTGTACATGTTCCAGTAAATGTTATCCTTTGGTATTGGATTATGGAATTCCCATCGACCGCAAGCATATTCATTGAAATCTTCACATGGATCTGCTGTACTATTCATACTTTTTTTCATCAGCCTAGCTGAAATTTTTATTACAATTCAATCGAAGATCAAATAAAAACAAATACAAAAATTATTTCATCATCATTTTTTCTGGAAATATCTCGGAAACAAAGTGAGGGATGCGAATTTGCCTCAATTCTTTTTGGCAGCTCTTGAAACTTTCTACAGAAAAAAATTGAAGAAAAATGACCCTACCTCGCTTAGTTCCCAAGATATTTTCAACAAATTGATGGAGTGAAATTTGGTTGAACAAGAGGTGCGTAGTTGCTCGCTCGCTGCGCTCGCTCGCGAATGGAGGAGTGCGTAGTTGCTCACTCGCTACGCTCGCTCGCGAATGGAGGAGTGGGTTACTGCTGATGAGAAGGAATTAGTAAGAATGTAGTATGATGAGTGTGACTCTCCGAACCGCACTAAGAACTTCCCGATCATTTCTCTCATTTACTATTAGGAAAAATGATGAATGAAAAGAACGACAAATAACAACAGACATAGTAGTGAACACTATCAAGACAAGTTGGGGAGATCGCAAAATATGAGATTAATAAAAAAATCGATTTTTCCTCCTGGGGGTCAGTACATAGACTTCGCTTATTGAGAAGTTAAGAAAAATTTAATAATGTTTTTCTTAAAAAACTAAGAAATTACCGGATCGATTTCGATAAAAATCTAATGGCCCCAAATCTATGTCAAGATGCTTCGATTACGACATCGATCACCTCGATCACATTATTAATTTATGAAAAAATGTGAACGAAACATTTGGTTACAGACATATACACACACACACACGGACATGGTCGTGAAAACTATCAAAAAATGTTGGGCAGGTGTCAAAACATGCAGATCGATCGAAAAATCGATTTTTCATTTTCGGGGCCAATACATAAACTTCCCTTATCGGGAAGTTAAAAATTCAGATATTCTTAATTGTGCACATTATACGCTCTTTAAAGGCGCTTGGGGCGACATGGGGTGGTGGGTTGAAATGTATTCTAGAACGTATCCCGTTATACTCTACATTCTTTCTGACCCAATATCCCATTCTGCCCCATTTTCTCCTAATAGTGAAGCGGTGAAACGAGTTGATCTAATTTTCAGCTTTAGTTCACTTTTGAGGAATATCTTGGAATCTAAGCACGATAGGGAAATTTATATACCGTGGAGGCACCAGTTACCAGACGGTTGAGGCAACGGTACCGGTTCCCGGACAAGTTTGAATTAAATTATTAAAATGATAAAAAATTTCAATTAAATGGATCAAACAATTTACTTAATTGTTATTTTAACATTTTGCAAGTATTGGAAAACGAGTTTTTTTCACTTGAATATTAATTATTGGTATATTTTGCTGCTGCATCCGGAAACTGGGACCCATCCGGTAACCGGGTCTACCGCGATAGAGAATTTTTCTGAAGAGCGAAAAAAAACTACAAAAAAAGTCACAGCCAAAAATAACGTATCTCTCTTACTTTCCGGGAGATTATTTAAGAAAAAAAGGAATCGAGCGAGTGAAAGAAAAGTACATTTCTTTTTCCGCAGATTCTTTCGTGAATATCTCAGAAACTATTAGATTTCGGAAGAAATATCAAAAACTCTTTTTATTAGGTAATTCAATTTCTCACATAGAACGCTTTTTTTTGACATTTTTCGATAAACCTCATGGTTTCCGAGATATTCTCAAAATGATGAACTTGTGATTTCTCCAAATTTTAATATCAAATTCATACCAAAAGATGTGCAGTCTGATGAGCTGCAACTGTCTGATTTTATTTCAATTGCAGTAATTACGAGAATCACAAAAGTTAACAATCGTCCCATCATTGACCAGCTTCTCTTCAATTTTTTTCTTTTCTAATAATAGACTATCATCCGACGCGTAATTTATAGAGATTGTCGACACGTGTATCCAAAGAATTGCCCAATTCTATTAAACAAATGAGTTATTCTCATTTCATTAGATATTTTTTATTTGAAGAGTAGATATTAAGCTGCGTAAAAGAATTGTCACATTTATCTGTAATGGATTCATATTTAATCAGGTAGTTTTGGGCTGTTTATACAAAATGGGGAGAAGTTTGCTTGAATAAACAAAAAAATTCCGAACACACCCATTTATAAAAGAGAGAGAGAGAGAAATACTTAATGTTATCGTTCTTTCAACTGCTCATTTTCAAATTATTAAAATCGTTCTGTCCTTTTATCAGTTACTGCTCCCATGAGAGTAGTTCTAATAAATGAATGATATTTGTACAGAATAGGCAATGGATTAGAATTACATGATAATCGTTGATCTTGCGTCATTCCTCCACTCATAATATCCGCAGGCTGAAAAATTCGGAGAAAAATTATCTCAAACAATTTTATGAAAAAATTTAATTCTCCAAAGAAGAATGAAAAAACGCTATTTCTTATGCTCTTGATTTGTACAGAATATCTTGGAAACTAAGTGAGATCCCAAAAATTCCTCAATTTTCAACTATTTCCCAATTAAATTAAGTTCTTCAATTAATCATCATAAACATTTATTTCCAAAAAATTACATGAACTTCAACATTTATCATTTACATCCAACACCAATCGAAAATTACGTCAAATAAACTTTGTACCGCGTGCTCTTTCTCTTCTGCCTCATCGCCATAGACTTTGCCGATTGCGAGTCCGAATCATCAAAAACCGGTCGATGATCTCCATAGCTGTGTGCTCTTCTCGCAGGCAGACGCGTCATTCTACTGCTGGACCTGCATTCAAAACTTCCCCCTTTAACGATTCTCCCTTCATTTCTCCACCTGGAGTCATCAGTGGAATCAGTTTCCTCAACCTCCACTTTTCCCCTCCACTTTCCCTTGAACTCATCCCCTGCGTCCTCGTTGCGCTTTATCTCGTTGAATCTCTTCATCAACTGGCACTTGATATCCGAGAATTTCCGTCTCTCGCTCCTGTCATTGAACTCGAGGTCCTGACTCCCGCGCCTTGCACCTTTCCCATCGTCTTCATCACTGCTGCTGCGGCTCATCCACGAAGAGACTGAACATTTCTTCATCTCCAATGACATCAACTTCTTCTTATCCTCAAAAACTTTAGTTTTCGTCTGAACTGACCCCGGGGAAGTGGTCCCCGAGTCGTCGGTTGTAACTACAGTATCGCACTTCTTCCGCCGCATTTCTTTGTCGTAGTAAGACGAAAATTTGATCATCGATGATTTCCGGTCTAGGCTAGAGCGTGAAGAAGCTGGTGACGGGTGTTTGGCAAAGGTGATCCATTTGTTTGCGGCGTGACGTGCACTCTGCAGCTCCATGCTGAAGGTCCTCTGGGTGTAGTCAGGCCTGTCACCTAATCGGGGAAGTGGGATCCATCTGAAGGACAGTAATCTGCCGTCAGGGCAGAGGTGGATGTCGTTGCTCGGTAAAACATCGTCGTCTGACTGCATCGAGTCCCAGTGACTGTAGTTTCTGGTGGAGTCTCTGCTGCTCTGGGAGGTCTTACGCAGCATTAGCTTCTCAGTGCTCTCAGTTATCTCCAGGGTGTCGCTAATGCTTTTTTCGCAGAAATTCGGGGATTTTGGGAGATTCAGCCATTTTGTTGCGTAAAGACGGGAGGCTTCTGCACCGTCTGTATTTCTGCGCTCTTCGATTCTTTCTGCGTATTTGCGGAGACGATCGACATCAGCACTACGACTCCTCTGGCTTCGGGGGGAGCGGGAGAATCTTCGTTGATCTGCGCCCGTTGGGCTCATCTTATCCTGTAAATTGCGATAATAAGCAATGTCAACGAAAACTCTTTTGCATGGATTAAATTTCTGATTGGATATAATTAATTTTATGGCGACTATTTGCTAATGATGTCAAGGTATTAATGTTTGTTTTTCTCTATTTATTTATTTGTTAGTTGAGTTAACGTAATGTTCATACGGCATATTAGTATAGTATTAATTTTTGAGGTTGGAAGGAAAAAGAAAAGAACATAAAAAAAGAAACACTGTTGTTGTAAATATTTTTTCGTTGAACTACGTCAAGAGTAGCCAGTATTATTAATGTATTAATCTAATTTTTTAATTATAATATCGAATTAACTTTCAATTTTTGTATTATGGTTTCCAGAACCTGAGAAAGCCTCAATAAGGCAAGAAAAACTTCCTTCATTTGACAATTATTTAGTATCGTTAAATTCATTTCTTCTAACGTCCCATGATCCCAATAGAATAATATGATATAAGGATAAGGATACTTTTATAAAAAAAGTTAGGTTTTCATGGAATCAGGTCGTACTGAATATTTCGGAATCTAAGCGAGATAGAGCAAGATTTTCGGAATTATCTTCTTTGCAGCTCTCATTTTTCTCTACAAAAGAAGATCCATGAAATTTTATCGATCTCTTATGGATTCCGAGATATTCTACGATAAACTGAGTAGGTGATTTCTTGTCAAAAATTAAATACCTAAGCAAAATGTAGACGTGCATATTCAGATATATGGAGGAGTCCATGCTCTGGTGATGCGACGTGGAGACTCGATGCACAAGCCCGTGGATTTATACGTGTGTTATGTAATTCAGCTACTTGACTGCTGCACGCAGCAGCTGGATCACCGCTTGCTGCTAAATATCCACTCCAAAATTCATTTCCAGGATATGCATTACCGTCCCATGCATATGTTACGACTAATAATTTATTGGCATCGGTCCCTCGAATCAGTTTGCTGTGCGGCTCACGTAAGGCGAAGTGGATCTTGATATCTGCGGATATAAAAAAATTAACAACCAGAGAGGAAATTTAAGGTATTACGCCAGAGTACGGTCGATAAAACAGGAACAAATGAGGATTTGTAGGCTAGTTTCCAATTAGTTTGCTGATGATTTGGGAAAATGTGCTTCACTTCACCCGAAAAAGTGATTAAACTATTCGAAAATCATATCTTCAGCTTGTAAATATAATTTTTTTTTGTTTATCGAATTTATTTTTACATTAGTAATCTCCTATCACATGCATCAGATAGAGGTAGAGGCAAATAGTTACGACTACATTCTAATTGAAATTTTTCAATAACTATACGGTGAATTGAATATTTTTTTCTTCTATTATTTAGTTAAAATGCTGTTCTCTTCGCCAATTGCCTTTAAATAATGGGTCAACTGAGTTGTTTTTTTGGAATTTCGTTATTTCTGTCCGATTCAGAGTGTTTTACTCCCATCACCGCTATTGTCAGTAACTTCGATGATTCATATCGTATAAACTACACGGATGAAAATTATAAAAAAATTCAGAAAAATATAAAAAAATATCATCTTTGATACGGATTAAAAAAGGATTAACTTTTAATTCATTCGTGAAAAGTGGCGTTCTTCGTGAATATCTCGTGAATATCAAGTGGATTTAGAGAAATTTGGCAAGAGACCTTTTTTGTGCGCAATTCAAGTCTCTACAACAAAGGTCTCTTCAAGAGTCATAAAATGCATGGTTTACAATAGACTCTCGCAAGTAAAGTGCGTACGCGGCTGTGTAATCATCGAGCTTCGAGAAAAACCGAAAATTTGCGAGCGTCCCTATTCTACAGCCGCTTTGACTCTGATTTAGAGAAATTTAAAGGGCCAGATACGAATGTTTATAGTTGAGAGAAAATGATGAAGTGGTTTTAGAAGCTTTTTCACTTTGGACACATTTTTTCACAAAAACAATACACGCCCCTCAGCAGACAATGAACACAGTATTGCGTCCAAATGTAAAAAAGATGACAAAAAACACACTATCAGTTTTAAAAGAGCATGTCGTACAACGACTTTTCTGTAAGTAGCCACTATCAAGCAACAAATGTAACATTATGTTTATTGAATGTGATGTATCAAAAATTGTATTTCTGGATTAACTCTCAATAAACATTTTAAAAAAATAGTTGAGAGATAAGATTATTGGAAAGACAAGAGTAGAAGCGATACGTTGTGCGATGGTGGGGGAAGCAGTTGACCGATGGAAAACGGGATTAGGGGAATTTCGAGCAGCTTGCGAACGTGCAACTTGCGAGAGCCTATTCTGAAAATAATCAGAATATGATGAATGAGGTTTTTTTTAAGTGAATGAGTCAATTACCACCAAGATAATCGCCATTACCAGCACCTCCACATTTTTGTTGTCTAAAATAAGCGAACATTATGTCCGATACATATTTCAATTTTCTATTCATTTTTTTTAACGCTAATTCGAAAGTTTTTAAAAAATATATCTCTTGATCTTGAAGAATTCTCCAAACACCTGAAAACCAAAAATGATTATTTTTATAATGTTGATGATCTCTCGGAAACCTTTTAAATTAGGATAATTTTGCAAGAGACCTTTTTTTTCGTAGGAAATTCAAATTTCCACCAAAGAAGGTCTTTTGGAAAATTCTCCCAACTCCAACGGTTCCCGAGATATTCAGGAAATTGAGTTTATCAATTTTTTTGAAAATTCGTGAGATAAAAAAAGAAACCTATTTACCCAATCCGAATCCAACAACGTGAAGAAATGCCGTTGTATTTTGCTTCTCAGCTCGTGTATTAGCCTCGAGCAACAGAATTTCAACGGATAATAATATTCGTTTCATGTAATTTTCAATATCAAAAAATGTTTGACTATTGAGTGCCATGTATCGCTTATTTTCCTTTGATTTGATACGTCTTACAGCCTCGTCGTACATTGGATGATAATCAACTCCATAAAATCGAGACCAAACATTACGCAGACCACGAACTGGATCCATACTCCCCTCAACAGAAGGTCCATAACTTGAAATAAAAATAAAAATGATTAGACTTTTTTCACGACTCATCAGTTTCTTGAGAATATCTAGGAAACTAAGCGAGATAGAGCAATTTTGCCTGAAACCTGTTCAGTAACTCTTGAAATTATTTAAAAAGAAGGATTTAAGCAAAATCACCCTATCTCGCTTGAAGTCCGATATATTGAAAAGAAAAACTGATCGTAAAATGTAAAAATGAATTTTATTTTATCATCAGTTTTTTTGAAAATATCTCGAAAACTAAGCGAGATAGAGCGATTTTGCATTGAACGTTTTTTGTAGCTCTTAAATTCTCTACGTAAAAAAATTGGGGCGGAAGCACTCTATTTCGCTTCGATTCCAAGTATTAAAGAAAAAACTGGTTATAAAATGTAATGAATTTATCTGAAAAATCCAAATTCTCATTTTTTTTTCTTGAATTTTTAATGGAGAAAAAGATTGAGAACGCACCCGTTGTCCATGTTGTTTTGGAGAGGTGTTATTACGATGTCCTGATACTCCATGAGTCTGCACTTCTCGAACCTAAATGATTTCCAAAATTAATTCCCGATTTTGCATCATTTTCCAATTTTTTCTTAGAATTTCGCAACGAAATTGAAATTTCTCAATTTGTTCTTGTAGATTATTTCGGAAATTAAGGGAGATAGAAAAATTTCTGTGAAGACCTTTTTTGTAGAAGAAAACCAGAGCTACAAAAAGAGTTTTCACATTTTTTTCTTGTATCTCACATAGTTTCCGAGATATTGAGCTATTTTAAAGAAAAAACATGGAAAAAAATTTCAGTTGAAAATTGATGAATTAATTTTTCTTGTTCAATTTTTTGATAATATCCCGGCAACTAAGCGAAATAGAAAAGTCCTCGTGGAAACCTTTTTTGTAACTCTTGAAATTCTCTACGAAACAAGTCTACAAAACAAGAATTGCGCTATCTTACTTAGTTTCCGAGGTATTCTTTAAATACAAAAAAAAAACATTTCTTTTCACATTTTTACAACCGAATTCATTAATTTTTTTAACGGAATTATCAAATTAAATGAGTTCGAATCAACGTTTTTCTCCATGAAGGAGAAGAATGCCACACTTTCCTTGAGTATTTATAAATTCAATCAATTATTCACATGGCAATACTATTGTGGCTTCACCTTGTCCCAATTACTCCCATAATAACACCACGTGGTTGAAAACTATCTGGATCATTGCTAACAATTCCCCGATTTTCTCTTGAGCCATCGTTAATAAATTCAGTGTGTGAAGATACAACCATCAGTGCTGAGAGCTTTATCTCATCGTAGGATAAACAGTTCTCCAATAGCTGAAAAAAAATTAATCAATAATTAATTAATGACAATTAATTAATTCAACCGTCTTTTACTTCTCAAATATCTCAAAAATTGTTGGATTCATCGAAAAATGTTAAGAAATCTTTTGTGTGAAAAATTTAGTTCCCTACCGAAAAGCTCTTTTGACATTCTTCGATAAATACAATAGTTTCAGAGATATTTTCAAAATAGTCTAAACATGTTTTTTTAAATAATTTCCAACTATTTCCACTATTTTGCAAATATTTCGAAAACTATTGGATTTAGAGAAAAATGTTAAAAAACATTTTTTGTAAACAATTTGATTCTCTACAAAAAAGATTGTTTAATGTGTTTCTATCCGTACAGTGAAAAAAAAAATTAAATTTTTGTATAAAATCATTAATAACAATTTATACGAGATAAAATTCTCAAATTAGATGGAGTGAATCTGTGAAGAATGTAAATGAGAAATATAATAAGTCCTAGAAACAAGAAATTGATTGAAAACTGTACAATTTTCTATGGTTTTGAAAATTCCTTCAAAACTTGAAAAAATGGAGGAATGTAAAGAGCACAGAAAATTCTCCAATTTTCAATTAATTTTTTGTTTTTAAGACTTATTTTATTCCTCATTATATTCTTTACAGATTCACTTAATCAAATTTGAGAATTTTAACTCGTATAAATTATTATTAACGATTTTATACAAAAATTTAACTTTTCTCTTGACTATACAGACAAGAACACGTTAATTTTTTTGGATGCACCTAATAAATTGCGAGATATTTATGAAATAATGAAGACAAAAATTTCACTAACATCAATTTCAATAATTTTAAGAAAAAAAAGAATGGAATAATTAAAAAAAATATACCAGTGGCTCCTTTTCATGATCACTTCCGACATTCTCCCATCCACCATTTCCAGTTGTATTATCGATCAATCTCCATCGATCATCGCCTCCGTAAAATTCAACTGCACGTTTTTCCAAGAGACGTTGAATAAATTTCATAAGACTCATATTTCTATACAATGTTCTCTCTACATTGCTACCGTGCTCACGTTTTTGTTTTAGCCAGTTTGCTATGAGGGGGAGCATTGCCTCGTGAATTATTGGGTAAGTAGAATTTGCATTGAACTGAAATATTTAATGAGTCATTATTGATTCAGTTGCAAAATCGAAAAGCTGCATGAATTTTTAAATTAAAACAAAAAAAAAAATTAAATCTGTTTCTCATTAATATCTCGGAACCTGAACGAGATAGAGGAATTTTTGTAGCTTTTTTCTTCTCTACAAAAAAGATTCCCACAAGAATTCTGCTATCTCGTTTAATTTCCGAGATATCTTTAATAGTAAATTAGTTAATAATGAGCGATTTTTTGAAATTGTTTTTTTGTTTCCGAATGGAAGCTATGTAATCATGAAAATTTTCGATTGTCATTTTTTTAATAGAAGACACTTAAAATGGTCTAAAAAGAGAGAAAACGATATTTTTAGCGCATGTCTGTGTGTGTGTGTGTGTGTGTGTGTGTGTGTGTGTGTGTGTGTGTGTGTGTGTGTGTGTGTGTGTGTGTGTGTGTGTGTGTGTGTGTGTGTGTGTGTGTGTGTGTATGTATGTATGTGCATAAAAGTCTCAACTACAGCAAAACAGTTTTATAGACAAATTTCATATTTTGTGGAGAACTTCTTCTCGACGAACTCTATTTTTTGAACTTTATTTGAAGAGAATCTGATTGGGATTTTTTGAAATATGGCCATTTTTCGAAAATCAGCTTTTAATTAAATTTCTGGAAACTATTCAACTGATGTTATTTATACTCATATATTATCTCGAGAGTTATATCCGTTAGATGCCTGTCAATTTTGAGCTCATTTGCATGAATAGTTCTCGAGTTATCGCTGTTTTAGTGAATTTGACAAAATTTGATATTTTGATGATGGTTTCGAAAAAGTTGTATCAGTGCTTTTGAGGGTATTGAGGCTCTGAGTGAATAGAAAATGGAATGTTACATTGATTGAAATCACTAATAGTCCTGCCAGATCACTGGATTAGAAAAAAATGCATGAAATACATTCACCTGAGAAACTCCTGTTTTCAGCCATTATTGAGTTCTATACTTTAATGGATGATGAATTCATAAGCCAAATGTATCTATCGCTAGTATATTATAATACTTGAGTAATGATATATTATATCATCTGGGTATCAATGAAAAGTCACAGTTATAATAAACGAATCGTCATAAATAAATGATCTCTGAAAATGGAGAGCAGGAAGAAACGAATAACTTCAACCAATTCGAATAACATCTGATTATCGATTAGTAAAAAAATGGATAAATACGAAAAAGACAATTACAGAATATCTGAAAAATCAAATGGAAACATCCATTAAGAATTACACGATAATTGTTGACAAATTGAATGAATAACTTCCATTCGGAAGCATATTGCTAAACTATTAGCAGAAAAAGCTATATCAGTTAGAAAGCAATACTATTATCCACTTGTTTTTTGTCGATTTCAGGAAACTCGATTAATCGATTTCTCGATTTTTTTCTAGGAAAATCGTTTAGTTTTTTATTGGTGGGGGAAAAATAATGAGAAGTCAGATTCATTGCTATCCCCTTTAAACTAAAGCTGGTGCAACGGAACTATCAAATGCTATGCGATATCTCGAATTCAATGCGAGATATCGTATCAATTAATCGAAAAATTGTAATCGATCGATTAGAATTTGGTGTTTTTTCCCCTCAAGCTAAAACTGTTGAAATGGGACTATCGAATGATATACGATATCTTGAATTTAATGCGAGATATTAAATCGATCAATCGATGTTCGTAAATGATCGATTAATCGATTTTTCAAAATGATCGATCGAAAACTGATGTGATATTGTTTTTTTGCACCTTAAGTCGAAACAGGCGAAAAAAAAAACAGATTACCGATCAATCCGGAATTTCATTAATCAAATTTTGAGATCGATTGATCGAAAATTCGATTAATCGAATTTTGACATCGATCAATCGAATTTTTTAAACTGATCGATTGGACATTAATCCCCTCAAACTATAAGAGGTGAAACGGAACTATCGAATGGAATGCGATATCTCGAATTCAATGCGAGATATCGTATCGATTAGTCGAATACTTGAAAATGATGATTGGATGCTTCTTCTGGAAATAAAAAAATTAATGAACGCAAGCACGGCGCGCTTCTAATTGCTGGTCCTTTCAATTAAAATAGGTGCAAAAGAACTATCGAATGATATCTCGAATGGACTGCGAGATATCGCATCTATTAATCGCTATTGAAAATGATAGATCGAGTAGATGTCATATTGTCCTTTTTTTATATATTAAAAAAAGTCGATTCGTCGATTTTCACGCTTCGATTTTTTTCGTCGAAAACTCGATTTTCAAAAAATCGTATTTTCCAAAGATCGATTTTTCGAGAATCGATTTTTCGTCACGTAGGTCACTCATCACTATGAATAGTGAAAAAAATTAAGAAATTGTGTTTCACTGCTGAATATTGAAAAAAAAATTCTGTTATAAAAACTTTAAAAAAATCAAAATCAAGTTTCTATTTATTTTATAAAATTACCTCCAAAATATCCTCACTAACACCACGTGCCCTCAATACCGTACATTGTATTGTTTTAATTGGAAATGGAACTGGAAAAGTTTCACTTTTTTTAATAATGCTCGATATATTAATTGGCGGTGGAATTGGTACACCCATACAATCAATAACTAATTCTTTAGTTTCGTCGTCGAATGGTATGCCATTAGGTGAACCAAGTGTATTCTCCCACGATATTTCCGGTGGTTCCATTGAGATGGGAATTTTTTTCTCATCAATATGAAGATTTCTCTGTTAACAAAAGAAAAAAAAGATGAATTTTAGTTTTTATTCAATATCTAGGAAACTAAGCAAAATAGAGTATGTTGTGTGATGACCTTTCTTTTTTCCAATTCCAGCCTACAAAAAAGGTCTCTACAAAAATTATCTTATCTCGCTTAGTTTCCAAGATATTCTATGGAATCCACTGGAAAAATTTAGGATTTTTCAGTTTTTGTGAAATATCTCGGAAAATAAGCGAGATAGAGCGATTTCTGAGGGATCTTTTTTGCAGAGAAGAAAGAGAGCTACCAACAAGGTTTCAATGGAAATTGCTCTATCTCGCTTAGTTTTCGAGATATCCCGCGAAAACTCATTACTTCTTCTCACTTCTTCACAATTTTTCTTTTATTCGAATTATTTTTGACAAAAATCATTAGAAATTGATAAAACACTTGATTATTCTTCCTGGTAATCATCATATAATTGGATAAAGCATGGATTTATTAATAGAAGTTTAAAGAATTGATTGAAGCAAATGAGAGGCTTTCTCAGCCCTTTGATATTCCAAGGGAAACGTGGAAATCCATTAAGTAGCGGAAAATTTGATCATTCAGCCACAAGAATCTTCAACACACACACGAACATTATACATGCACGTAAATATCTTCACCTTGTCTCTCTTCAATTTCATGCTGTTTAAGCGAATGAATGCAGATGCATTCCGCTTATATTTTCACGTAAATGTAAAGACAATTTTTTTTTTTTTTTTATTATCTTAATGATTAATTAAATTATTGATAGGAAGTTGATTTCGACGACGATTTTGTTTCTGAAGAAAAGTATCTCGGAATTGAAGCGATATACAATTTTTTGTAAAGAAACCTTTCCTGCAGAAAAGTTTCCTCTCTACAAAAAAGGTTCTTAGAAAAAATTTTCATTTCTCATAGTTTTCGAGATATTAGAAGAAAAGAGATTCCAAAAAATAGAAACTCACTTTTTGCAATTTTAATCAATTTCTATTGAAATAAAATAATTATTGTTTATAAATGGGTAACCTTGACATTAATTTTCATTGGATGGATCAGTGAATAGAGCAGTCGAGATTGGCGTTAACTTACCCGACGAATGCAACAGGCGAACAGTGACATTTCGACTGAATTCAAATAATTTTAATAATTTCCTGGAGCGATATGTTATCAACCGGATGGTTCTACACGGATTATTTATTATGAAAGGAAAAGGAAATTGTGCAGAATAAAATGAAATATTCAATTTTTAACAAATAAATATTGCCGGGTGCAATAGAAACGCTGATGCACTTGGTCACACTTTGAAGTAAACAAGAATTCATGGGATTAATTGACAATTCAGATTAAACGCATGCGTATCTTGAGTTACGCGCGCACCTGTCCAATGCCTCATTTAGTAATCCAATGAGGGTAACATTAATTAAAATGCAGCCAGAAGACTCAGTCGATAATGCGGAGGGAAGAGGTAAAAGAAAAATATTGTTATTCCGATATAGGGAATTAATCCTAGACTGGTCAACCTATGAGCGTGACGCTGTTTTAATCTTGTTATGACCAGTCGGTTGAGTGGAAAATTTGGAAAAAATTTGATTTTTATCGTTGAAGTATTTGAGAAACTATGATATTTTTTGAATTACGTATCCTGCAGATTTGAAAGGGAGATAAAATAAATTCTAGGAGCTGGTGAATTTTTTCCAATGCTGAATGAAAATATCTGGTGCGACGTTGCCGGAAACACGCTAAAAGCGCTTGGACAGTGTAGAGAGGATTTGGCATCGTCGCTGCCACAATAACACAGCGGCGAATTCCTCATTAACACTGCCCTCCCCCCCCTGTCCAGTTGTCTGGTGCAGTGGATTGGACTGTAGATTCACATGCGGTAGACCAGGGTCAGTGCTGCTACGAAAAATCTTTGAGCATGGCAGTTTTTGACAGGCAGCATATGATATATATGTTGAATGCAAAACGAATAGGAGATGTTTTGTATGAAAAAGGAACGATGGAATTGTGACTGGATTCCGAGGTAGAGTAATCGAGGTAAGAGGTGCAGGCTGAGTTGATGGAGGTGAAGGATATGAAAAATTATTGGTGAGAAAATGATAAATCAAAATGAAAAAAAATTGAAATACAGTGTAACCTTGATATAACGAAACTGAAGGGAAATAGAAATTATTCGTTATATCGAGTTATTCGTAACAGTGAGGTTTGTTGTTATGTAGAGGTTAGATTAAACTCGATTCGTTATAACAAGGTAAGAAAATTTCCATTGAAACAACTCATGTGAATAACAACTCATTTGAATCAAAACACAGAATTATTTATTTGAAAACATTCAAATAGAATATAAACATAGAATGTAAAAGAGAAAATTGACAACATGATAAAGGTATAATTATAGCTTAATCTTCATTTTTCCCACTTTCTTCGGAAAATCTTTCTTTAGACTTTAAAATTGTAGCCAGCGAATTACTGGGAATTTCAAACTTCTTTGCGATATCAATTTTCTTCATTATGGGATTCTCGTTTACATAATTAATAATTTTCCGTTTCTCTGCAACACTCAAATAACACCTTTTTCGTTTTTCAGCCATGACAGCTTCAAAATTACTAACAATTACAAATAGCAATGTTTACAGTGAGCAAACAGCAATGACTATCTTATGAAGAATTAAACGTATCAGCACTCGTTAAGACATTAGTTATTGTGGAATTAAGTGAGGATAATTTGTAGGATACGTTATGTAGAGGTTGCAGGCTGAAAAATTCGTTATATAAAGGTCAATAATAGTTTCTATCTATATTCTGCAAAGATTGATTTTTCGTTATACCGAGGTTGTTTGAAAAATATATTCGTAATGTCAAGGTATATTTTACATAGACTCTTATGGGCAGTTCTGGGGGATTTTGAAAAATTCGTTGAATCGAGGAATTCGGTATATTGAGGTTCGTTATATTAAGGTTACACTGTAATTCATAATTAATTTTAAATTTCATAATTGAAACACTATCGAATACTGATTTACTAACTAATAGTCTCATTCATAATTTTTACTATAATGCTCGACAGTTTGGAGGCACCAAAGTTAGTATACTAAGAATAACAATTGAAAAGCGAATTCCCCACGTCACCGATCTATTCGCTGATAACAAATACCAGATTTGCAATCATGAATATTCCGCCATCACTCATTCAGCTCTCGTTGACGTTGAAATGGGAAAATGTATCAAAGAAAATAAAGACACTACTGCGATAAATAGATTTGTAAGCAATAGTATTATCTCCATTTACACGGGTGGGAGCAAGGTCAAAGGCTCTTCCGCTGTCGGTGCATCGTGCTTAGGCCCGGAACTAGACAGGAACATCTCCAGAAGTATGTCGAGCTTGGCCTCGGTGTGCACTGCCGAGTGTCTGGCACTATATGAAGCCACAGAAGTGGCATGCGAAAACACCACTCGGACACTTTCATCTTCTCTGACTCCTTAAGCGCGCGTCATATCTCTCCAGCGTCCGAAATTTGACATGAAAGTGAATCCTTACAGTCAATTAGTCAGAGCTGAATTAGCAAAATATCAAATTGAACTTCAGAATAATAAAAAAGAAATAAAATACCACTGGATACCGGCGCACTTGGGAATTGAGAGAAATGAAATGGCCGACGAACTAGCCGGGTCTGCCACGAATGATCAACCGGGAAAAATAGCCATACCCTTTAGGGTCTTTCGAAAAAAATCAAAACGCGATACATGGGAAAATACCAATGCAACCCTCCAAGAACTGGCACTAGAAAAGTGTAAACTTTATTTCAGCTTCTTTTTCGCGGATCGAAAGAAACCGTGGTTTTCCAAATATCACAGAAACTCACGAGAATTCATCGTTTATTTTGATAGAGCACGCGCTAATCACTACCGCTTGGCTGGTTCTCTAGCCAGAATAGGTATAATCCGAAATCTCACTTGCCGGTGTGGACGCGAAATCCAAGATCTAAATCATATAGTGCGGCAGTGCTCATTTACTCAAGATGGTAGAGATATACTGATACGAAAACTGTGCGACTTACAACTCGGCCCCCTCCCGATAAATTTAGAGTATCTGTTCACAACATCAAATAAAAAAGCCCTTGAGGCCATATATGTAGTCCTCAAACAAAGTGACATAAGAATATGAACTGTAAAAACATTTGTGAAGGGGGAAAAAAGGAAAAAAAAATTATGTGAAATTATAATTGTGCTTAGAAATGTAACCCTAGAAATTCAAATGTATATGTATATTCCCAGCGAATGAGTCTCCATGAAGAGATTTCAAAGCTGCTGAAATAAAAAGAGAAAAAAAAAAGAAAAGGCTAAAATTTCATTGAAGCCTTTATAAAGGCTAGAATTTCAATTTTAGCCTTGAAACGGCTAGAATTTCAGTTTCAGCCTTTGTAAAGGCTAAAATTTCAGTTTTAGCCTTTATGAAGGCTAGAATTCCAGTTTTAGCCTTTAAAAAGGACTAGAATTTGAGTTTCAGCCTTTATAAAGAATAGAATGTCGTTTTAGTCTTTATAAAGGCTGGAATTTCAGTTTTAGCCTTTAAATGGCTAGAATTTCAGTGTTAGCCTTTTTGAAGGCTAGAATTTAATTTTAGCCTTTAAAAGGCTAAAATTTCATATTTATTCTTCAAAAGGCTAGAATTTCATTTTAGCCTTTAAATGGCTAGAATTTCAGTGTTAGCCTTTTTAAAGGCTAGAATTTCAGTTTTAGCCGTTACAAAGGCTAGGATTTCAGTTTTAGCATTTAAAAGGCTAGAATTTCAGTTTTAGCCTTCAGAAGGCTAGAATTTCAGTTTTAGCCTTCGGAAGAGTAGAATTTCAGTTTTAGCATTTAAGAGGCTAGGATTTCAGGTTTAGCCTTGAAAAGGCTGGAATTTCAGTTTTAGCCTTTATAGAGGCTAGGATTTCTGTTCTAGCCTTTATAAAGGCCTGAATTTCGGTTTTAGCCTTTATAAAGGCTGGAATTTCAGTTTTAGCCTTTAAAGAGGCTAGGATTTCAGTTTTAGCTTTTATAAAGACTGGAATTTCGGTTTTAGCGTTTATAAAGGCTAGAATTTCGGTTTTAGCCTTGATAAAGGCTAGAATTTCATTTTAGCCTTGATAAAGGCTGGAATTCCAGTTTTAGCCTATATGAAGGCTAGAATTGCAGTTTTAGCCTTTATGAAGGCTAGAATTTCAGTTTCAGCCTTTAAAAGGTTAGAATTTCAGTTTGAGCCTTTAAAAGGCTAGAATTTCAGTTTTAGCCTTTAAAATGCTAGAAATTCGGTTTGAGCCTTGATAAAGGCTGGAATTCCAGTTTTAGCCTTTATAAAGGCTAGAATTCCCTTTTAGCCTTTATAAAGGCTAGAATTTCAGTTTTAACCTTTAAAAGACTAGAATTTCAGTTTTAGCCTTTAAAAGGCTAGAATTTCAGTTTTAGCCTCCATAAAGGCTAGAATTTCTGTTTTAGACTTTAGAAATTTTATCACATTGATGTGACGGAATCCCATTTTTATCACATTAATGTGACAGAATCCCATTTTTAACACATTAATGTGACAGAATCCCATTTCGATCACATTTATGTGACAGAATTCCATTTCTATCACATTCATGTGACAGAATCCCATTTCTATCACATGAATGTGACAGAATCCCATTTCTATCACATTTATGTGACAGGTCCCATTTCTATCACATTTATGTGACAGAATTCCATGTCTATCACATTCATGTGACAGAATTCCATCTCTATCACACTTATGTGACAGAATCCCATTTCTATCACATTATGTGACAGAATCCCATTTCTATCACATTTATGTGACAGAATTCCATTTCTATCACATTCATGGGACAGAATCCCATTTCTATCACATGAATGTGACAGAATCCCATTTTTATCACATTTATGTGACAGAATCCCATTCCTATCACATTAATGAGACAGAAACTCATTTTTATCACATTAATGTGACAGAAACTCATTCTTATCACATTAATGTGATAGAATCCCATTTTTATCACATTAATGTGATAAAATTCCATTTATATCACATTAATGTGATAGAATCCCGTTTTATTTATTTATTTATTTATTTATTTGAGGAAATACTGCAACTCAACAGCCGAAGCCAATTACAGAGTCGCTACAGGCGATTATTAACAGACTTTTTTTAGCGAAAAATTAATAACATTGCGATGAATGATATAGAATACTGAACAATTGGCAGCTTATAAGTACATATCAAAGATTCATAGATTTAACATGATCGATTTCAATAGATCAATGCATTTGAGGGCAATCTTATCTACAGCGTCATTGATAAGGTCACATTCGGGGAAGCGTTCCATGAGAATGTTGATACATGTACCCGCTTGATAAATTGGAGAGGAAAGAGGAAGGTTACCACCCGCGAAAGGAAGGTAAATAATAACATTGGATCTAAGACCAGCGAGTGGTATCCTAAAGGCAATCCGACTCAGCAGCAGTGGACAATCGATATTATTCCTAATCATATTAATGATAAATAAAGTGACTGTGAGAGCCCCCTGCTGCTTGAGTGTGATGCAGCTGAAAACGTTACAAAGATTCTGATAATCACATCCTCTCGGCGGATAGGCACCCTCCCTCCTCCACGACAAGACTTTAATTTATTTGCAATACTTTGGCAGTTTTGGTAGAGAACTGAAATACCGGAAGAACGCTTCCCTGAAAGTGTTATGTTATTTAATGCGGAATTATCAAGACATTTTCATCACATTAATGTGACAGAAACTCATTCTCATCACATTCATGTGATGGAAACTCATTTTCATCACATTAATGTGACAGAATCCCATTTTGATCACATTAATGTGATAGAATCCCATTTCTATCACTTTAGTGTGACAGAAACTCATTCTTATCACATTAATGTGACAGAAACTCATTTTTATCACATTGATGTGACAGAAACTCATTTTTATCACATTAATGAGATAGAATCTCATTTTTATCAGATGAATGTGATAGAATTCCATTTATATGACATTAATGTGATAGAATGCCATTTTTATCACATTCATGTGATAGAATTCCATTTTTATCATATTAATGTGACAGAAACTCATTCTTATCACATTTATGTGACAGAATCCTATTTCTATCACATTTATGTGACAGAATCCCATTTCTATCACATTAATGAGACAGAAACTCATTTTTATCACATTAATGTGACTAAAACTCATTCTTATCACATTAATGTGATAGAATCCTATTTTTATCACATTAATGTGACAGAAACTCATTTTTATCACATTGATGTGACAGAAACTCATTTTTATCACATTAATGAGATAGAATCTCATTTTTATCAGATGAATGTGATAGAATTCCATTTATATGACATTAATGTGATAGAATGCCATTTTTATCACATTCATGTGATAGAATTCCATTTTTATCATATTAATGTGACAGAAACTCATTCTTATCACATTAATGTGACAGAAACTCATTCTTATCACATTTATGTGACAGAATCCCATTTCTATCACATTAATGAGACAGAAACTCATTTTTATCACATTAATGTGACTAAAACTCATTCTTATCACATTAATGTGATAGAATCCTATTTTTATCACATTAATGTGACAGAAACTCATTTTTATCACATTGATGTGACAGAAACTCATTTTGATCACATTAATGAGATAGAATCTCATTTTTATCAGATGAATGTGATAGAATTCCATTTATATGACATTAATGTGATAGAATGCCATTTTTATCACATTCATGTGATAGAATTCCATTTTTATCATATTAATGTGACAGAAACTCATTCTTATCACATTAATGTGACAGAAACTCATTCTTATCACATTTATGTGACAGAATCCCATTTCTATCACATTTATGTGACAGAATCCCATTTCTATCACATTAATGAGACAGAAACTCATTTTTATCACATTAATGTGACAGAAACTCATTCTTATCACATTAATGTGATAGAATGCCATTTTTATCACATTCATGTGATAGAATTCCATTTTTATCATATTAATGTGACAGAAACTCATTCTTATCACATTAATGTGAGAGAAACTCATTCTTATCACATTTATGTGACAGAATCCTATTTCTATCACATTTATGTGACAGAATCCCATTTCTATCACATTAATGAGACAGAAACTCATTTTTATCACATTAATGTGACTAAAACTCATTCTTATCACATTAATGTGATAGAATCCTATTTTTATCACATTAATGTGACAGAAACTCATTTTTATCACATTGATGTGACAGAAACTCATTTTTATCACATTAATGAGATAGAATCTCATTTTTATCAGATGAATGTGATGAAATTCCATTTATATGACATTAATGTGATAGAATGCCATTTTTATCACATTCATGTGATAGAATTCCATTTTTATCATATTAATGTGACAGAAACTCATTCTTATCACATTAATGTGACAGAAACTCATTCTTATCACATTTATGTGACAGAATCCTATTTCTATCACATTGATGTGACAGAATCCCATTTCTATCACATTAATGAGACAGAAACTCATTTTTATCACATTAATGTGACAAAAACTCATTCTTATCACATTAATGTGACAGAATCCTATTTTTATCACATTAATGTGATAGAATTCCATTTATATCACACTAATGTGATAGAATCCCATTTTCATCACATTAATGTGACAGAAACTCATTCTTATCACATTAATGTTATAGAATTCCATTTTCATCACATTAATGTGATAGAATCCCATTTTTATCACATCAATGTGATAGAATTCCATTTGAATCACATTAACGTAATAAAATTCCATTTTTATCACATTAATATGATATCATTCCATTTTTATCACATGAATGAGATAGAATTCCATTTTCATCACATTTATGTGACAGAAACTCATTCTTATCACATTGATGTGACAGAACCTCATTTTCATCACATTAATGTGATAGAATCCCATTTTTATCACATTAATGTGATAGAATTTCATTTTTATCACATTAATGTGATAGAATTCCATTTTAATCACATTAATGTGATAGAATCCCATATTCATCACATTAATGTGACAGAAACTCATTCTTATCATATTAATGTGACAGAAACTCATTTTTATCACATTAATGTGACAGAAACTCATTCTTATCACATTAATGTGATAGAATCCTATTTTTATCACATTAATGTGATAGAATTCCATTTATATCACATTAATGTGATAGAATCTCATTTTCATCACATTAATGTGACAGAAACTCATTCTCATCACATTAATGTGATGGAAACTCATTTTCATCACATTAATGTGACAGAATCCCATTTTTATCACATTAATGTGACTAAAACTCATTCTTATCACATTAATGTGATAGAATCCTATTTTTATCACATTAATGTGACAGAAACTCATTTTTATCACATTGATGTGACAGAAACTCATTTTTATCACATTAATGAGATAGAATCTCATTTTTATCAGATGAATTGGATGAAATTCCATTTATATGACATTAATGTGATAGAATGCCATTTTTATCACATTCATGTGATAGAATTCCATTTTTATCATATTAATGTGACAGAAACTCATTCTTATCACATTAATGTGACAGAAACTCATTCTTATCACATTTATGTGACAGAATCCTATTTCTATCACATTGATGTGACAGAATCCCATTTCTATCACATTAATGAGACAGAAACTCATTTTTATCACATTAATGTGACAAAAACTCATTCTTATCACATTAATGTGACAGAATCCTATTTTTATCACATTAATGTGATAGAATTCCATTTATATCACACTAATGTGATAGAATCCCATTTTCATCACATTAATGTGACAGAAACTCATTCTTATCACATTAATGTTATAGAATTCCATTTTCATCACATTAATGTGATAGAATCCCATTTTTATCACATCAATGTGATAGAATTCCATTTGAATCACATTAACGTAATAAAATTCCATTTTTATCACATTAATATGATATCATTCCATTTTTATCACATGAATGAGATAGAATTCCATTTTCATCACATTTATGTGACAGAAACTCATTCTTATCACATTGATGTGACAGAACCTCATTTTCATCACATTAATGTGATAGAATCCCATTTTTATCACATTAATGTGATAGAATTTCATTTTTATCACATTCATGTGATAGAATTCCATTTTAATCACATTAATGTGATAGAATCCCATATTCATCACATTAATGTGACAGAAACTCATTCTTATCATATTAATGTGACAGAAACTCATTTTTATCACATTAATGTGACAGAAACTCATTCTTATCACATTAATGTGATAGAATCCTATTTTTATCACATTAATGTGATAGAATTCCATTTATATCACATTAATGTGATAGAATCTCATTTTCATCACATTAATGTGACAGAAACTCATTCTCATCACATTAATGTGATGGAAACTCATTTTCATCACATTAATGTGACAGAATCCCATTTTTATCACATTAATGTGACTAAAACTCATTCTTATCACATTAATGTGATAGAATCCTATTTTTATCACATTAATGTGACAGAAACTCATTTTTATCACATTGATGTGACAGAAACTCATTTTTATCACATTAATGAGATAGAATCTCATTTTTATCAGATGAATGTGATGAAATTCCATTTATATGACATTAATGTGATAGAATGCCATTTTTATCACATTCATGTGATAGAATTCCATTTTTATCATATTTATGTGACAGAAACTCATTCTTATCACATTAATGTGACAGAAACTCATTCTTATCACATTTATGTGACAGAATCCTATTTCTATCACATTGATGTGACAGAATCCCATTTCTATCACATTAATGAGACAGAAACTCATTTTTATCACATTAATGTGACAAAAACTCATTCTTATCACATTAATGTGACAGAATCCTATTTTTATCACATTAATGTGATAGAATTCCATTTATATCACACTAATGTGATAGAATCCCATTTTCATCACATTAATGTGACAGAAACTCATTCTTATCACATTAATGTTATAGAATTCCATTTTCATCACATTAATGTGATAGAATCCCATTTTTATCACATCAATGTGATAGAATTCCATTTGAATCACATTAACGTAATAAAATTCCATTTTTATCACATTAATATGATATCATTCCATTTTTATCACATGAATGAGATAGAATTCCATTTTCATCACATTTATGTGACAGAAACTCATTCTTATCACATTGATGTGACAGAACCTCATTTTCATCACATTAATGTGATAGAATCCCATTTTTATCACATTAATGTGATAGAATTTCATTTTTATCACATTAATGTGATAGAATTCCATTTTAATCACATTAATGTGATAGAATCCCATATTCATCACATTAATGTGACAGAAACTCATTCTTATCATATTAATGTGACAGAAACTCATTTTTATCACATTAATGTGACAGAAACTCATTCTTATCACATTAATGTGATAGAATCCTATTTTTATCACATTAATGTGATAGAATTCCATTTATATCACATTAATGTGATAGAATCTCATTTTCATCACATTAATGTGACAGAAACTCATTCTCATCACATTAATGTGATGGAAACTCATTTTCATCACATTAATGTGACAGAATCCCATTTTTATCACATTAATGTGACTAAAACTCATTCTTATCACATTAATGTGATAGAATCCTATTTTTATCACATTAATGTGACAGAAACTCATTTTTATCACATTGATGTGACAGAAACTCATTTTTATCACATTAATGAGATAGAATCTCATTTTTATCAGATGAATGTGATGAAATTCCATTTATATGACATTAATGTGATAGAATGCCATTTTTATCACATTCATGTGATAGAATTCCATTTTTATCATATTAATGTGACAGAAACTCATTCTTATCACATTAATGTGACAGAAACTCATTCTTATCACATTTATGTGACAGAATCCTATTTCTATCACATTGATGTGACAGAATCCCATTTCTATCACATTAATGAGACAGAAACTCATTTTTATCACATTAATGTGACAAAAACTCATTCTTATCACATTAATGTGACAGAATCCTATTTTTATCACATTAATGTGATAGAATTCCATTTATATCACACTAATGTGATAGAATCCCATTTTCATCACATTAATGTGACAGAAACTCATTCTTATCACATTAATGTTATAGAATTCCATTTTCATCACATTAATGTGATAGAATCCCATTTTTATCACATCAATGTGATAGAATTCCATTTGAATCACATTAACGTAATAAAATTCCATTTTTATCACATTAATATGATATCATTCCATTTTTATCACATGAATGAGATAGAATTCCATTTTCATCACATTTATGTGACAGAAACTCATTCTTATCACATTGATGTGACAGAACCTCATTTTCATCACATTAATGTGATAGAATCCCATTTTTATCACATTAATGTGATAGAATTTCATTTTTATCACATTAATGTGATAGAATTCCATTTTAATCACATTAATGTGATAGAATCCCATATTCATCACATTAATGTGACAGAAACTCATTCTTATCATATTAATGTGACAGAAACTCATTTTTATCACATTAATGTGACAGAAACTCATTCTTATCACATTAATGTGATAGAATCCTATTTTTATCACATTAATGTGATAGAATTCCATTTATATCACATTAATGTGATAGAATCTCATTTTCATCACATTAATGTGACAGAAACTCATTCTCATCACATTAATGTGATGGAAACTCATTTTCATCACATTAATGTGACAGAATCCCATTTTTATCACATTAATGTGACTAAAACTCATTCTTATCACATTAATGTGATAGAATCCTATTTTTATCACATTAATGTGACAGAAACTCATTTTTATCACATTGATGTGACAGAAACTCATTTTTATCACATTAATGAGATAGAATCTCATTTTTATCAGATGAATGTGATGAAATTCCATTTATATGACATTAATGTGATAGAATGCCATTTTTATCACATTCATGTGATAGAATTCCATTTTTATCATATTAATGTGACAGAAACTCATTCTTATCACATTAATGTGACAGAAACTCATTCTTATCACATTTATGTGACAGAATCCTATTTCTATCACATTGATGTGACAGAATCCCATTTCTATCACATTAATGAGACAGAAACTCATTTTTATCACATTAATGTGACAGAAACTCATTTTTATCACATTAATGAGATAGAATCTCATTTTTATCAGATGAATGTGATAGAATTCCATTTATATGACATTAATGTGATAGAGTGCCATTTTTATCACATTCATGTGATTGAATTCCATTTTAATCACATTAATGTGACAGAATCCCATTTCTATCACATTTATGTGACAGAATCCCATTTCTATCACATTAATGAGACAGAAACTCATTTTTATCACATTAGTGTGACAAAAACTCATTCTTATCGCATCAATGTGATAGAATCCTATTTTTATCACATTAATGTGATAGAATTCCATTTATATCACACTAATGTGATAGAATTCCATTTTCATCACATTTATGTGACAGAAACTCATTCTTATCACATTAATGTGACAGAAACTCATTTTTATCATATTAATGTGACAGAAACTCATTCTTATCACATTAATGTGACAGAAACTCATTCTTATCACATTTATGTGACAGAATCCGATTTCTATCACATTTATGTGACAGAATCCCATTTCTATCACATTAATGAGACAGAACCTCATTTTTATCACATTGATGTGACAGAAACTCATTCTTATCACATTAATGTGATAGAATCCTATTTTTATCACATTAATGTGATAGAATTCCATTTATATCACATTAATGTGATAGAATCTCATTTTCATCACATTAATGGGACAGAAACTCATTCTCATCACATTAATGTGATGGAAACTCATTTTCATCACATTAATGTGACAGAATCCCATTTTTATCACATTAATGTGATAGAATCCCATTTTTATCACATTAGTGTGACAGAAACTCATTCTTATCACATTAATGTGACAGAAACTCATTTTTATCACATTAATGTGACAGAAACTCATTTTTATCACATTAATGAGATAGAATCTCATTTTTATCAGATGAATGTGATAGAATTCCATTTATATGACATTAATGTGATAGAATGCCATTTTTATCACATTCATGTGATAGAATTCCATTTTTATCATATTAATGTGACAGAAACTCATTCTTATCTTATTAATGTGACAGAAACCCATTTTTATCACATTAATGTGACAGAAACTCATTTTTATCACATTAATGAGATAGAATCTCATTTTTATCAGATGAATGTGATAGAATTCCATTTATATGACATTAATGTGATATCATTCCATTTTTATCACATGAATAAGATAGAATTTCATTTTCATCACATTTATGTGACAGAAACTCATTCTTATCACATTGATGTGACAGAAACTCATTTTCATCACATTAATGTGATAGAATCCCATTTCTATCACATTAATGAGACAGAAACTCATTTTTATCACATTAATGCGAGAAAAACTCATTCTTATCGCATTAATGTGATAGAATCCTATTTTTATCACATTAATGTGATAGAATTCCATTTGTATCACACTAATGTGATAGAATTCCATTTTCATCATATTTATGTGACAGAAACTCATTCTTATCACATTAATGTGACAGAAACTCATTTTTCTCACATTTATGTGATAGAATCTCATTTTTAACTTCCCGATAAGGGAAGTTTATGTAATGGCCCCGAAAATGGAAAATCGATTTTTCGATCGATTTCCATGTTTTGAGACCTCCTGAACATTTTTTGATCGATTTCGCGATCATGTCTGTATGTGTGTGTGTGTGTGTGTGTGTGTGTATGTCCGTAAACAGATGTTTCGTTCACGTTTTCTCATAAATTAATAATGTGATCGAAGTGATCGATGTCGTGATCGAAGCATCTTGACATAGATTCGCGGCCATTTGATTTTGATCGAAATCGATCCGGTAATTTCTTAGTTTTTTAAGAAAAACATGAGTAAATTTTTCTTAACTTCTCAATAAGCGAAGTCTATGTACTGACCCCGAGGAGGAAAAATCGATTTTTTTATTAATCTCATATATTGCGATCTCCTCAACTTTTTTTGATAGTTTTTACTACTATCTCTGTTGTTATTTATCATTCTTTTCATTCAACATTTTTCCTAATAGTAAATGAGAGAAATTATCGGGAAGTTCTTAGGGCGGCTCAAAGAGTCACACTCATCACAATACATTCTTACTAATTCCTTCTCATCAGCAGTAAAGTACTCCCGCATTCGCGAGCAAGCGTAGCGAGCGAGCAGCTACGCACTCCTCTGTCCGCGAGCGAGCGTAGCGAGCGAGCAACTACGCACCCCTAGTTATCACATTAATGTAACAGAAACTCATACTTATCACATTTATCTGACAGAATCCCATTTCTATCACATTTATGTGACAGAATCCCATTTCTATCACATTAATGAGACAGAAACTCATTTTTATCACATTAATGTGACAGAAACTCATTCTTATCACATTAATGTGATAGAATCCTATTTTTATCACATTAATGTGATAGAATTCCATTTATATCACATTAATGTGACAGAAACTCATTTTTATCACATTAATGTGACAGAAACTCATTTTTATCACATTAATGTGACAGAAACTCATTCTTATCACATTAATGTGACAGAAACTCATTTTTATCACATTTATGTGATAGAATCCCATTTTTATCAGATTAATGTGACAGAAACTCATTCTTATCACATAATGTGACAGAATTTCCTTTTTTTCACATTAATGTGATAGAATCCCATTTTTATCAGATGAATGTGATAGAATTCCATTTTTATCACATTAATGTGACAGGAACTCATTCTTATCACATTAATGTGATAGAAACTCATTCTTATCACATTTATGTGACAGAATCCCATTTCAATCACATTCATGTGACAGAAACTCATTCTCATCACATTAATGTGACAGAAACTCATTTTCATCACATTAATGTGATAGAATCCCATTTTTAACACATTAATGTGATAGAATACCATTTTTATCACATTAAAGTGATAGAATCCCTATTTCATCACATTAATGTGACAGAAACTCATTCTTATCATATTAATGTGATAGAAACTCATTTTGATCACATTAATGTGACAGAAACTCATTCTTATCACATTAATGTGACAGAAACTCATTTTTATCACAGTAATGTGACAGAATCTCATTTCTATCACATTTATGTGACAGAATCCCATTTTCATTACATTTATGTGACAGGATCCCATTTTCATCACATTTATGTGACAGGATCCCATTTCCATCACATTTATGTGATAGAATCTCACATCTATCACATTGATGTGACAGAATTCCATTTTTATCAAGATACGCGGCAGCGTATCGGGACGAGTACATGCTGAAGGCCCGAGCGCTGACCGCATATATTCCGGACGAAGCTTCCCCCTCCACTACTTTTTATTCTTTCTCATTAAATAGCTCAAAAACGAGGCGAGCTACGAAAAAAGTAGCCCTAGTTACATCACCTGATTCGACGGCAAGGGTTCGAATGGTGTTATATTTTTTTTCTATACAGGCAATATTTCAGAAGAATCACCCATGGCAACGGCCGTGGATTCACTTGTTCGCCGAAATCTTTATCTCAATGAATTAGCCAGATTTTTTTTGGAGTGTTGGCATCATTGACTCCTGAGTTGGCAGTGTTGTGGAATCTATTCAGTGATTTTATTATTTGGGTTCTGTAGCCCGTGAAGGCGCTAGAGCGCTCTGCTCCAAAGTGTGGGAAGTTTGAAATGAATAACTCACTATTAAATGGACACTAACACTTGTTTGTTTTATTAATTAACCCAGAATATTCACTCAAATGGGATTCATTGGTTACAATGACATTCAGTCAATTGTAAAGTTCAAACAGTAAGACAATTCGTCACTCATTCGAATGATGTTTAAATTCACAACTATTTTTATAGGAACTTTTCTGAGTATTCTAAGGTCTCAACTACTTGGGAGTTCATTCGGAAGTACTTGTCTCTGAAATTCTACTCTTCCTTCAAGTCTTATGAGCTCTAGAATAGCAATTCTAGAGCTTATAAGCTCTAAAATATCATTCTAAAGGTTATAAGCTCTGATATATCCATTCTAGAGCTTATGAGCTTTAGAATATCAATTCTAGAGCTTATGAGCTCTAAAATATCAGTTCTAGAGCTTATGAGCTCTAAAATATCAGTTCTAGAGCTTATAAGCTCCAAAATATCTATTCCAGAGCTAATAAGTTCTAAAATATCAATTCCAGAGCTTATAAGCTTCAAGATATCAACTCCAGAGCTCATAAGCTCTAAAATTTCAATTCCAGAGCTTATAAGATCTAAAATATTAATTCTAGAGCTTATAAGCTCTAAAATATCAATTCCAGAGCTTATAAGCTCTAAAATATCAATTCTCGAGCTTATAAGCTCTAAATATCAATTCTAGAGCTTATAAGCTCTAAAATCTCAATTCTCGAGCTTATAAGCTCTAAAATATAAATTCTACAGCTTATAAGCTCTAAAATATGAATTCTAGAGCTTATGAGCTCTAAAATATAAATCTCAATTCTCAATATGAAATCTCAATTCTAGAGCTTATAAGCTTTAAAATCTCAATTCTAGAGCTTATAAGCTCTAAAATATCAATTCTAGATCGTATAAAATCTAAAATATCAATTCTAGAGCTTATAAGCTCTAAAATATAGATTCTAGAGCTTATAAGCTCTAAAATATAAATTCTAGAGCTTATAAGCTCTAAAATCTCAATTCTAGAGCTTATAAGCTCTGAAATATCAATTCTAGAGCTTATAAGCTCTGAAATATCGATTCTAGAGCTTATTAAGCTCTAAAATATAAATTCTAGAGCTTATAAGCTCTAAGATATAAATTCTAGAGCTCATAAGCTCTAAAATATCAATTCTAGAGCTTATAAGCTCTAAAATAGAAATTCTAGAGCTTATAAGCTCTAAAATAGAAATTGTAGAACTTATAAGCTCTAAAATAGAAATTGTAGAGCTTATAAGCTCTAAAATAGAAATTCTAGAGCTTATAAGCTCTAAAATAGAAATTCTAGAGCTTATAAGCTCTAAAATATGAATTCTAGAATTGACATTTCAGAGCTTATAAGCTCTAGAATTGACATTTTAGAGCTTATAAGCTTTAGAATTGACATTTTAGAGCTTATGAGCTCTAGAATTGACATTTTAGAGCTTATTAGCTCTAGAATTGACATTTTAGAGCTTATACGCTCTAGAATTTGTATTCTAGAGCTTATAAGCTCTAGAATTTATATTTTAGAGCTTATAAGCTCTAGAATTTATATTTTAGAGCTTATAAGCTCTAGAATTGATATTTTAGAGCTTATAAGCTCTAGAATTGATATTTTAGAGCTTATAAGCTCCAGAATTGATATTTCAGAGCTTATAAGCTATAGAATTGATATTTTAGAGCTTAGAAGCTCCAGAATCGATATTTTGGAGCTTATAAGCTCTGGAATTGATATTTTAGAGCTTATAAGCTCTAGAATTCATAGTTTAGAGCTCATAAGCTCTGGAATTCATATTTTAAAGCTTATGAGCTCTAGAATTGATATTTTAGAGCTTATAAGCTCTGAAATATCAATTCTAGAGCTTATAAGCTCCAAAATATCAATTCTGGAGCTTATAATCTCTAAAATATCAATTCTAGAGCTTATTAGCTCTAAGATATCAATTCTCGAGCTTATAAGCTCTAAAATGAAAATTCTAGAGCTTGTAAGCTCTGAAATATAAAGTCTAGAGCTCATAAGCTCTGAAATATACATTCTAGAGCTTATAAGCTCTAAAATATACATTCTAGAGCTTATAAACTCTAAAATATCAATTCTAGAGCGTATGAGCTCCAAAATATAAATTCTAGAGCTTATAAGCTCTGAAATATCAATTCTAGAGTCATAAGCTCTAAAATATCAATTCTAGAGCTTATAAGCTCTAAAATATCAATTCGAGAGCTTATAAGCTCCAAAATATCAATTCTGGAGCTTATAAGCTCTAAATATCAATTCTAGAGCTTATAAGCTCTAAAATATCAATTCTAGAGCTTATAAGCTCTAAAATATCAATTCTAGAGCTTATAAGTTCTAAGATATGAATTCTAAAGCTTATAAGCTCTAAAATATCAATTCTAGAGTCTATAAGCTCCGAAATATCAATTTTAGAGCTTATCAGCTCTAAAACATCAATTCTAGAGCTTATAAGCTCTAAAATATAAATTCTAGAGCTTATAAGCTCTGAAATATAAATTCTAGAGCTTATAAGCCCTAAAATATCAATTCTAGAGTCTATAAGCTCTAAAATATCAATTCTAGAGCTTATAAGCTTTAAAATATCAATTCAAGAGCTTATAAGCTCCAAAATATCAATTCTGGAGCTTATGAGCTCTACAATATCAATTCTAGAGCGTATGAGCTCCGAAATATCAATTTTAGAGCTTATAAGCTCTAAAATATCAATTCTAGTGCTTATAAAATCTAAAATGTCAATTCTCGTAATTTTTTCATGATATTTTTCGATATTTCTCGATATTCCTTAACATTTCTTAATATTTCTTTATATTTCTTAATATTTTCTAATATTTCTCAATATCCCTCAATATTTCTCAATTTTTCTCAATATTCCTTAATATTACTGAATATCTCTTCGAATGTGAATTCTAGAACTTATAAGCTCTGAATATAAATTCCAGAGCTTGTGAGCTCTAAAATGTAAATTCTAGAGCTTATAAGCTCTAAAATATCAATTCTAGAGCTTATAAGCTCTAAAATATCAATTCTAGAGCTTATAAGCTCTAAAATATCAATTCTAGAGCTTATAAGCTCTAAAATATCAATTCTAGAGCTTATAAGCTCTAAAATATCAATTCTAGAGCTTATAAGCTCTAAAATATCAATTCTAGAGCTTATAAGCTCTAAAATATCAATTCTAGAGCTTATAAGCTCTAAAATATCAATTCTAGAGCTTATAAGCTCTAAAATATCAATTCTAGAGCTTATAAGCTCTAAATATCAATTCTAGAGCTTATAAGCTCTAAAATATCAATTCTAGAGCTTATAAGCTCTAAAATATCAATTCTAGAGCTTATAAGCTCTAAAATATCAATTCTAGAGCTTATAAGCTCTAAAATATCAATTCTAGAGCTTATAAGCTCTAAAATATCAATTCTAGAGCTTATAAGCTCTAAAATATCAATTCTAGAGCTTATAAGCTCTAAAATATCAATTCTAGAGCTTATAAGCTCTAAAATATCAATTCTAGAGCTTATAAGCTCTAAAATATCAATTCTAGAGCTTATAAGCTCTAAAATATCAATTCTAGAGCTTATAAGCTCTAAAAATATCAATTCTAGAGCTTATAAGCTCTAAAATATCAATTCTAGAGCTTATAAGCTCTAAAATATCAATTCTAGAGCTTATAAGCTCTAAAATATCAATTCTAGAGCTTATAAGCTCTAAAATATCAATTCTAGAGCTTATAAACTCTAAAATATCAATTATAGAGCTTATAAGCTCTAAAATATCAATTCTAGAGCTTATAAGCTCTAAAATATCAATTCTAGAGCTTATAAGCTCTAAAATATCAATTCTAGAGCTTATAAGCTCTAAAATATCAATTCTAGAGCTTATAAGCTCTAAAAAAGAAATTCTAGAGCTTATAAGCTCTAAAAAAAGAAATTCTAGAGCTTATAAGCTCTAAAAAAGAAATTCTAGAGCTTATAAGCTCTAAAAAAGAAATTCTAGAGCTTATAAGCTCTAAAAAAGAAATTCTAGAGCTTATAAGCTCTAAAAGAGAAATTCTAGAGCTTATAAGCTCTAAAAAAGAAATTCTAGAGCTTATAAGCTCTAAAAGAGAAATTCTAGAGCTTATAAGCTCTAAAAAAGAAATTCTAGAGCTTATAAGCTCTAAAAGAGAAATTCTAGAGCTTATAAGCTCTAAAAAAGAAATTCTAGAGCTTATAAGCTCTAAAAGAGAAATTCTAGAGCTTATAAGCTCTAAAAAAGAAATTCTAGAGCTTTAAGCTCTAAAAAAGAAATTCTAGAGCTTATAAGCTCTAAAAAAGAAATTCTAGAGCTTATAAGCTCTAAAAAAGAAATTCTAGAGCTTATAAGCTCTAAAAAAGAAATTCTAGAGCTTATAAGCTCTAAAAGAGAAATTCTAGAGCTTATAAGCTCTAAAAGAGAAATTCTAGAGCTTATAAGCTCTAAAAGAGAAATTCTAGAGCTTATAAGCTCTAAAATAGAAATTCGAGAGCTTATTAAATCTAGAATGTCAATTTTCGAGATATTTTTCAATATTTCTTAATATTTCTTAATATTCCGTGATATTTCTAAATATTTCTTAGTATTTCTTAATATTTCTCAATATTCCTTAATATTTCTCAATATTTCTCGATATTTCTTAATTTATCCCAATATTACTGAATATTCCTGAATATTTCTTGAAATGTCAATTCTAGAGCTTGTAGGCTTCAAAATTTCAATTCTAGAGCTTATAAGCTCTAAAATATCAATTCTAGAACTTATAAGCTCTAAAATATCAATTCTAGAGCTTATAAGCTCTAAATAGAAATTCTAGAGCTTATAAGCTCTAAAATAGAAATTCTAGAGCTTATAAGCTCTAAAATAGAAATTCTAGAGCTTATAAGCTCTAAAATAGAAATTCTAGAGCTTATAAGCTCTAAAATAGAAATTCTAGAGCTTATAAGCTCTAAAATAGAAATTCTAGAGCTTATAAGCTCTAAAATAGAAATTCTAGAGCTTATAAGCTCTAAAATAGAAATTCTAGAGCTTATAAGCTCTAAAATAGAAATTCTAGAGCTTATAAGCTCTAAAATAGAAATTCTAGAGCTTATAAGCTCTAAAATAGAAATTCTAGAGCTTATAAGCTCTAAAATAGAAATTCTAGAGCTTATAAGCTCTAAAATAGAAATTCTAGAGCTTATAAGCTCTAAAATAGAAATTCTAGAGCTTATAAGCTCTAAAATAGAAATTCTAGAGCTTATAAGCTCTAAAATAGAAATTCTAGAGCTTATAAGCTCTAAAATAGAAATTCTAGAGCTTATAAGCTCTAAAATAGAAATTCTAGAGCTTATAAGCTCTAAAATAGAAATTCTAGAGCTTATAAGCTCTAAAGAGAAATTCTAGAGCTTATAAGCTCTAAAAGAGAAATTCTAGAGCTTATAAGCTCTAAAAGAGAAATTCTAGAGCTTATAAGCTCTAAAAGAGAAATTCTAGAGCTTATAAGCTCTAAAAGAGAAATTCTAGAGCTTATAAGCTCTAAAAGAGAAATTCTAGAGCTTATATGCTCTAAAAGAGAAATTCTAGAGCTTATAAGCTCTAAAAGAGAAATTCTAGAGCTTATAAGCTCTAAAAGAGAAATTCTAGAGCTTATAAGCTCTAAAAGAGAAATTCTAGAGCTTATAAGCTCTAAAAGAGAAATTCTAGAGCTTATAAGCTCTAAAAGAGAAATTCTAGAGCTTATAAGCTCTAAAATAGAAATTCGAGAGCTTATTAAATCTAGAATGTCAATTTTCGAGATATTTTTCAATATTTCTTAATATTTCTTAATATTCCGTGATATTTCTAAATATTTCTTAGTATTTCTTAATATTTCTCAATATTCCTTAATATTTCTCAATATTTCTCGATATTTCTTAATTTATCCCAATATTACTGAATATTCCTGAATATTTCTTGAAATGTCAATTCTAGAGCTTGTAGGCTTCAAAATGTCAATTCTAGAGCTTATAAGCTCTAAAATAGAAATTCCAGAGCTTATAAGCTCTAAAATAGAAATTCCAGAGCTTATAAGCTCTAAAATATAAATTCTAGAGCTTATGAGCTCTAAAATAGAAATTCTAGAGCTTATAAGCTCTAAAATATCGATTCTAGAGCTTATAAGCTCTAAAATATCAATTCTAGAGCTTATAAGCTCTAAAATAGAAATTCTGAGCTTATAAGCTCTAAAAATATCAATTCTAGAGCTTATAAGCTCTAAAATATCAATTCTAGAGCTTATAAGCTCTAAAATATCAATTCTAGAGCTTATAAGCTCTAAAATATCAATTCTAGAACTTATAAGCTCTAAAATATCAATTCTAGAGCTTATAAGCTCTAAAATAGAAATTCTAGAGCTCATAAGCTCTAAAATAGAAATTCTAGAGCTTATAAGCTCTAAAATAGAAATTCTAGAGCTTATAAGCTCTAAAATAGAAATTCTAGAGCTTATAAGCTCTAAAATAGAAATTCTAGAGCTTATAAGCTCTAAAATAGAAATTCTAGAGCTTATAAGCTCTAAAATAGAAATTCTAGAGCTTATAAGCTCTAAAAATAGAAATTCTAGAGCTTATAAGCTCTAAAATATCAATTCTAGAGCTTATAAGCTCTAAAATATCAATTCTGAAGCTTATAAGCTCTAAAATATCAATTCTAGAGCTTATAAGCTCTAAAATATCAATTCTAGAGCTTATAAGCTCTAAAATATCAATTATAGAGCTTATAAGCTCTAGAATAGAAATTCTAGAGCTTATAAGCTCTAAAATAGAAATTCTAGAGCTTATAAGCTCTAAAATAGAAATTCTAGAGCTTATAAGCTCTAAAATAGAAATTCTAGAGCTTATAAGCTCTAAAATAGAAATTCTAGAGCTTATAAGCTCTAAAATAGAAATTCTAGAGCTTATAAGCTCTAAAATAGGAATTCTAGAGCTTATAAGCTCTAAAATAGAATTCTAGAGCTTATAAGCTCTAAATAGGAATTCTAGAGCTTATAAGCTCTCAAATAGAAATTCTAGAGCTTATAAGCTCTAAAATAGAAATTCGAGAGCTTATTAAATCTAGAATGTCAATTTTCGAGATATTTTTCAATATTTCTTAATATTTCTTAATATTTCTTAATATTCCGTGATATTTCTAAATATTTCTTAGTATTTATTAATATTTCTCAATATTCCTTAATATTTCTCAATATTTCTCGATATTTCTTAATTTTTCCCAATATCACTGAATATTCCTGAATATTTCTTGAAATGTCAATTCTAGAGCTTGTAGGCTTCAAAATTTCAATTCTAGAGCTTATAAGCTCTAAATATCAATTCTAGAGCTTATAAGCTCTAAAATATCAATTCTAGAGCTTATAAGCTCTAAAATATCAATTCTAGAGCTTATAAGCTCTAAAAGAGAAATTCTAGAGCTTATAAGCTCTAAAAAGAAATTCTAGAGCTTATAAGCTCTAAAAAAGAAATTCTAGAGCTTATAAGCTCTAAAATAGAAATTCTAGAGCTTATAAGCTCTAAAATAGAAATTCTAGAGCTTATAAGCTCTAAAATAGAAATTCTAGAGCTCATAAGCTCTAAAATAGAAATTCTAGAGCTTATAAGCTCTAAAATATCAATTCTAGAGCTTATAAGCTCTAAAATAGAAATTCTAGAGCTTATAAGCTCTAAAATATCAATTCTAGAGCTTATAAGCTCTAAAATATCAATTCTAGAGCTTATAAGCTCTAAAATAGAAATTCTAGAGCTTATAAGCTCTAAAATAGAAATTCTAGAGCTTATAAGCTCTAAAATAGAAATTCTAGAGCTTATAAGCTCTAAAATAGAAATTCTAGAGCTTATAAGCTCTAAAATAGAAATTCTAGAGCTTATAAGCTCTAAAATAGAAATTCTAGAGCTTATAAGCTCTAAAATAGAAATTCTAGAGCTTATGAGCTCTAAAATAGAAATTCTAGAGCTTATAAGCTCTAAAATAGAAATTCTAGAGCTTATAAGCTCTAAAATAGAAATTCTAGAGCTTATAAGCTCTAAAATAGAAATTCTAGAGCTTATAAGCTCTAAAATAGAAATTCCAGAGCTTATAAGCTCTAAAATATCAATTCTAGAGCTTATAAGCTCTAAAATAGAAATTCTAGAGCTTATAAGCTCTAAAATAGAAATTCTAGAGCTTATAAGCTCTAAAATAGAAATTCTAGAGCTTATAAGCTCTAAAATAGAAATTCGAGAGCTTATTAAATCTAGAATGTCAATTTTCGAGATATTTTTCAATATTTCTCAATATTCTTAATATTTCTTAATATTCCGTGATAATTTCTAAATATTTCTTAGTATTTCTTAATATTTCTCAATATTCCTTAATATTTCTCAATATTTCTCGATATTTCTTAATTTATCCCAATATTACTGAATATTCCTGAATATTTCTTGAAATGTCAATTCTAGAGCTTGTAGGCTTCAAAATGTCAATTCTAGAGCTTATAAGCTCTAAAATAGAAATTCCAGAGCTTATAAGCTCTAAAATAGAAATTCCAGAGCTTATAAGCTCTAAATAGAAATTCTAGAGCTTATAAGCTCTAAAATAGAAATTCTAGAGCTTATAAGCTCTAAAATATCAATTCTAGAGCTTATAAGCTCTAAAATATCAATTCTAGAGCTTATAAGCTCTAAAATAGAAATTCTGAGCTTATAAGCTCTAAAATAGGAATTCTAGAGCTTATAAGCTCTAAAATAGAAATTCTAGAGCTTATAAGCTCTAAAATAGAAATTCTAGAGCTTATAAGCTCTAAAATAGAAATTCTAGAGCTTATAAGCTCTAAAATAGAAATTCTAGAGCTTATAAGCTCTAAAATAGAAATTCTAGAGCTTATAAGCTCTAAAATAGAAATTCGAGAGCTTATTAAATCTAGAATGTCAATTTTCGAGATATTTTTCAATATTTCTTAATATTTCTTAATATTTCTTAATATTCCGTGATATTTCTAAAGATTTCTTAGTATTTCTTAATATTTCTCAATATTCCTTAATATTTCTCAATATTTCTCGATATTTCTTAATTTATCCCAATATTACTGAATATTCCTGAATATTTCTTGAAATGTCAATTCTAGAGCTTGTAGGCTTCAAAATGTCAATTCTAGAGCTTATAAGCTCTAAAATAGAAATTCTAGAGCTTATAAGCTCTAAAATAGAAATTCTAGAGCTTATAAGCTCTAAAATAGAAATTCTAGAGCTTATAAGCTCTAAAATAGAAATTCTAGAGCTTATAAGCTCTAAAATAGAAATTCTAGAGCTTATAAGCTCTAAAATAGAAATTCTAGAGCTTATAAGCTCTAAAATAGAAATTCTAGAGCTTATAAGCTCTAAAATAGAAATTCTAGAGCTTATGAGCTCTAAAATAGAAATTCTAGAGCTTATAAGCTCTAAAATAGAAATTCTAGAGCTTATAAGCTCTAAAATATGAATTCTAGAATTGACATTTCAGAGCTTATAAGCTCTAGAATTGACATTTTAGAGCTTATAAGCTTTAGAATTGACATTTTAGAGCTTATGAGCTCTAGAATTGACATTTTAGAGCTTATTAGCTCTAGAATTGACATTTTAGAGCTTATACGCTCTAGAATTTGTATTCTAGAGCTTATAAGCTCTAGAATTTATATTTTAGAGCTTATAAGATCTAGAATTTATATTTTAGAGCTTATAAGCTCTAGAATTGATATTTTAGAGCTTATAAGCTCTAGAATTGATATTTTAGAGCTTATAAGCTCCAGAATTGATATTTCAGAGCTTATAAGCTATAGAATTGATATTTTAGAGCTTAGAAGCTCCAGAATCGATATTTTGGAGCTTATAAGCTCTGGAATTGATATTTTAGAGCTTATAAGCTCTAGAATTCATAGTTTAGAGCTCATAAGCTCTGGAATTCATATTTTAAAGCTTATGAGCTCTAGAATTGATATTTTAGAGCTTATAAGCTCTGAAATATCAATTCTAGAGCTTATAAGCTCCAAAATATCAATTCTGGAGCTTATAATCTCTAAAATATCAATTCTAGAGCTTATTAGCTCTAAGATATCAATTCTCGAGCTTATAAGCTCTAAAATGAAATTCTAGAGCTTGTAAGCTCTGAAATATAAAGTCTAGAGCTCATAAGCTCTGAAATATACATTCTAGAGCTTATAAGCTCTAAAATATACATTCTAGAGCTTATAAACTCTAAAATATCAATTCTAGAGCGTATGAGCTCCAAAATATAAATTCTAGAGCTTATAAGCTCTGAAATATCAATTCTAGAGTCATAAGCTCTAAAATATCAATTCTAGAGCTTATAAGCTCTAAAATATAAATTCTAGAGCTTATGAGCTCTAAAATAGAAATTCTAGAGCTTATAAGCTCTAAAATATCAATTCTAGAGCTTATAAGCTCTAAAATATCAATTCTAGAGCTTATAAGCTCTAAAATAGAAATTCTGAGCTTATAAGCTCTAAAATATCAATTCTAGAGCTTATAAGCTCTAAAATATCAATTCTAGAGCTTATAAGCTCTAAAATATCAATTCTAGAGCTTATAAGCTCTAAATATCAATTCTAGAACTTATAAGCTCTAAAATATCAATTCTAGAGCTTATAAGCTCTAAATAGAAATTCTAGAGCTCATAAGCTCTAAAATAGAAATTCTAGAGCTTATAAGCTCTAAAATAGAAATTCTAGAGCTTATTAAGCTCTAAAATAGAAATTCTAGAGCTTATAGCTCTAAAATAGAAATTCTAGAGCTTATAAGCCTCTAAAATAGAAATTCTAGAGCTTATAAGCTCTAAAATAGAAATTCTAGAGCTTATAAGCTCTAAAATATCAAATTCTAGAGCTTATAAGCTCTAAAATAGAAATTCTAGAGCTTATAAGCTCTAAAATATCAATTCTAGAGCTTATAAGCTCTAAAATAGCAATTCTAGAGCTTATAAGCTCTAAATAGAAATTCTAGAGCTTATAAGCTCTAAAATAGAAATTATAGAGCTTATAAGCTCTAAATAGAAATTCTAGAGCTTATAAGCTCTAAAATAGAAATTCTAGAGCTTATAAGCTCTAAAATAGAAATTCTAGAGCTTATAAGCTCTAAAATAGAAATTCTAGAGCTTATAAGCTCTAAAATAGAAATTCTAGAGCTTATAAGCTCTAAAATAGAAATTCTAGAGCTTATAAGCTCTAAAATAGGAATTCTAGAGCTTATAATAAGCTCTCAAATAGAAATTCTAGAGCTTATAAGCTCTAAAATAGAAATTCGAGAGCTTATTAAATCTAGAATGTCAATTTTCGAGATATTTTTCCAATATTTCTTAATATT